>QEOT01002648.1:33865-91245 GCA_003123785.1 Pterocarya stenoptera
TTTTTTTTTTTTTGGTGTCCATCAATGATCAAACGTATATGCAGTCGGATCAGCGACAATCAATTTTCTGGACAGATTCCCAATTATATTCAAAACTGGAGAAACCTCACTAAACTGTGAGATCTTATATATTTCTTTTCTGAAAAGATTTTGTTGTTATTATATTATATTGTGTTTTATCATGACTCATAAAATCCAAATATGGCAACAACAGATTTATTCAGGCAAGTGGTTTGAGGGGGCCAATTCCTAGTCTTGATCTTTTGGGAAACTTAACTGACTTGTAAGTATGAATCCCTATTCTCACAGCTATATATAATATAATCATCTCCGAACATACACTTAGAGAAAAAAAAATTATTTTTCATGAAAATAACTAACTCATTTTAATAAAAAATTATCATTTTCATCGCAAATAATGTATAAATTTTTCTTGCAATGATATATGATTTGAATTACGATGTACTGTTCTTTGTTGAATTTTGACATACAGGAGAATCAGTGACTTGAATGGATCTGACGTAACTTTTCCACTGAAAAACATTAGCGTACCACAATGGAAAATACTGTGAGTTAAATATATTATATAAATATATATATATATACATATAATATGTTTTGACTGGTAACATATTAATTTTCCAAAGTAACAATCCTTATATATGGCTACTCAAGTTTTACATAATTATTTACTTTTTTGCAAGGATATTGAGGAATTGCAATCTTACTGGAACGCTACCCAATCAAATATTCTTACCTCGGGGCGGNTACGTAACTTTTCCACTGAAAAACATTAGCGTACCACAATGGAAAATACTGTGAGTTAAATATATTATATAAATATATATATATATATACATATAATATGTTTTGACTGGTAACATATTAATTTTCCAAAGTAACAATCCTTATATATGGCTACTCAAGTTTTACATAATTATTTACTTTTTTGCAAGGATATTGAGGAATTGCAATCTTACTGGAACGCTACCCAATCAAATATTCTTACCTCGGGGCGGGAGAACGGAATTTCAAATGTTGTGAGTATAGTACTTCTTGATCTTCCTCTGTTTCCTCGTTTTCGGATATTTTAGAAACCTTTGTGAAATTAATACTTTGATTGAAAGAAAATTTGTACCGCTTGGAAGGAGTTGTCTGCAAAATCTTTTAGGGTTAATTCTATATATTTATTTTCTAATTCAGTTAGTTATAAATTCTCCTCATGCAGAGATCTCAGCTTCAACAGTCTAAGTGGAGAAATTCCAAGCAGCTTTGAAAGTCTAAGTACTGTAGACAACTTGTAAGCAATATTGTAGAATGGATTTCATTCAAAAGCTCACATTTAGCCATTTCAAGGATGATCAGTTCAGAGATTTCCCTCATCAGGGACAAGTGTACCCAATGAAAGCTGAAATAATGCACAAAATTACTACGTACGTAATGATCAATGCTGACTGGTTAATACTGATTCTGTACAGATACTTAACCCGCAACTTGTTAACTGGACCAATACCTGCTTGGATACTGGAATCAAGAAAAAAGATGTAAGCTAATTCTCTGCCAAATTCCATATCTTGGAATGTTGCGTACGTGTTAGGCTAGCATTTAAGACTATATATTTAAAACTTGATTTCTAAGCTCAAAGAAGAGTTCTTAGATATAGCATTTGAAAATTCTACATCATAAATACATGACTATTGATCAATATCACATCCCAATTTTGCAATATCTCATTTTAAATTCGAGACTCATATATTTGTATTGTTGTATTTGGTCATCCAATTTGAAGGCCAGGAAAGAGCTAGCCTCCTTATCCTGGTTTCGAATCGAAGGTTGTTTTGGTATTTGTTTATGTGATTAGAAGCAAACATAATTATCATTTTAGGCAGTTTTTGCTAATCTTTTGGACAATATATAATACATTGAATATGATATCATCTTTCCAAGAATTTGATGATCTATCATGTGTAGTAAAAGTTTAGATGATCTGATCATGCTACATAACGGAAGATGATATTGAAACATGCTGCTTCTTTTTGTGTGCAGCGATCTTTCATTTAACAATTTTACAATTGAAAAATCGAACCTATCATCATCAAGTTGCAGTCAAAATGAAGATCGCCAGTAAGATATGTAGACTTTCATCTAATAATGAGACGCACATATGCATTGATGGTCACATATATATACTCACTGAACTTTTATCTTGGTGTTATTTTCCTCAGTATCAACTTGTTCAAGAGCTCTTCGATGGGCAACGAAACGTAAGTATCAACTTCTCCTATCGAAAACATGTTTCGAAACATGCAAATCCAATTTCGTCGATGTTATATTAATGCTAACTTGTTGATCATGATGATCTGGACCTTCATTGTACTACGTACATATATACCGGTAGCATTCTTTCGTGTTCGGGGACTAGCTTACCGCGTTGTTCGCAAAGTAAGTTGAAATGTCATATAATTCCTCCAGATTGTTAAATTCACGTGGTTACAATTGGGTCAGTAGTGTACCATCCTAATTTGCTTTTCCTTGTCTTAGTGGATGAAGGGATTATGACCAATTATATTTATAGCCAAAATGCGTATAATTTCTGATCAGCAATTCGACATTCATGTTCTTAGCAAACTTCTTACAGTTAGAAAATATATAGATTGAAAAAAAAAACAAAAAAAAATTGACGGAAAAAAGAGAGGCGAGAGATCATATGTTGAAATTTCGTTTGAAATTGTAGAGGCTTTTTTCTCTTACCCCACCTTTTTTTTAATGAAATTAGGAATGTTTTGTCTACCCGAGGAATAGGTGTGGCTAAAATGTTGCTTTTTGTCCAGATGGGTCCACGCGGCTTCATATAAATTGCGGCGGTGAACAAGAGATTGTTGATGGTACTGTATATGATGCTGATACAGATCAACGAGGACCTTCAAATTTCGTCCTCGAAAAAGACTGGTCATTTAGCAGCACTGGAAAATTCATGAGCCGAAAATCACAAGATTACATTTCAATTAATTCAACCGAACTCTCTACGGACACGACCGATCCCATATTGTACACGACAGCGCGCTTTTCTCCTCTCTCTCTTACTTATTATGCCTTTTGTTTGGTAAGTGGGAAGTACAGAGTAAGGCTCCATTTTGCGGAGATAGTGTTCACTGATGATGAAACGTACAGCAGCTTAGGAAGACGTATATTTGATGTTTACATTCAGGTTAATTTTTATTACCACATGATACTTCCATGCATGATCTTCTTCCTTAACCAATTTCCTGTGTAATTAATGGATTTGAACATTATATATATTGTAGGGAGAGCGAGTGCTGAAGGATTTCGATATTGTAAAAGCGGCAGGTGGGGTTCGTAAGCAAAATATACAACGTTTCAATGCTGTCGTGACTAATGGTACCCTGGAGATCCGTTTCTACTGGGCGGGGAAGGGGACAACTGATATCCCATCCCAAGGAAATTATGGTCCTCTTATTTCTGCTATTTCTGTGGAACCCCGTAGGTTTTCTAGTTGTTGAATATTGAGCTCTTGCATTCACTTCTAATGGCTTCGTTTGCTCACATATCTAATTAGCTTTTAATTTTACTTTTGTTTTTGTGGATAATTTAAGGTAGCATGATGATGCTTTATAAAGCATTTAATTTCTTTATAAAGCTTTTGATTTTACTCATTAAATTCCATCAATTCGTTTTTTTAATGGTGTTCATTTCAATGTTTTCCTCTTTTTGAAAAAAAATTCATGCAAACTATTAAAATTCCAANTTTTTAATGAAATTAGGAATGTTTTGTCTACCCGAGGAATAGGTGTGGCTAAAATGTTGCTTTTTGTCCAGATGGGTCCACGCGGCTTCATATAAATTGCGGCGGTGAACAAGAGATTGTTGATGGTACTGTATATGATGCTGATACAGATCAACGAGGACCTTCAAATTTCGTCCTCGAAAAAGACTGGTCATTTAGCAGCACTGGAAAATTCATGAGCCGAAAATCACAAGATTACATTTCAATTAATTCAACCGAACTCTCTACGGACACGACCGATCCCATATTGTACACGACAGCGCGCTTTTCTCCTCTCTCTCTTACTTATTATGCCTTTTGTTTGGTAAGTGGGAAGTACAGAGTAAGGCTCCATTTTGCGGAGATAGTGTTCACTGATGATGAAACGTACAGCAGCTTAGGAAGACGTATATTTGATGTTTACATTCAGGTTAATTTTTATTACCACATGATACTTCCATGCATGATCTTCTTCCTTAACCAATTTCCTGTGTAATTAATGGATTTGAACATTATATATATTGTAGGGAGAGCGAGTGCTGAAGGATTTCGATATTGTAAAAGCGGCAGGTGGGGTTCGTAAGCAAAATATACAACGTTTCAATGCTGTCGTGACTAATGGTACCCTGGAGATCCGTTTCTACTGGGCGGGGAAGGGGACAACTGATATCCCATCCCAAGGAAATTATGGTCCTCTTATTTCTGCTATTTCTGTGGAACCCCGTAGGTTTTCTAGTTGTTGAATATTGAGCTCTTGCATTCACTTCTAATGGCTTCGTTTGCTCACATATCTAATTAGCTTTTAATTTTACTTTTGTTTTTGTGGATAATTTAAGGTAGCATGATGATGCTTTATAAAGCATTTAATTTCTTTATAAAGCTTTTGATTTTACTCATTAAATTCCATCAATTCGTTTTTTTAATGGTGTTCATTTCAATGTTTTCCTCTTTTTGAAAAAAACTTCATGCAAACTATTAAAATTCCAATTTAAGTAGTGGAAGAAAATAATTGCATTGATTTTTAACTTTTGACACTGTCGGTCATATATTTCTTAGTGGGATGGTTGATGATTTCTCCTATCAATTGCCTTGACGTTCATTTTAAACTATAATTCCTAAATATATATATATATTTTCAATGCAGACCCTTCAGGCAGTATATCTGTAGGAGCAGTGGTTGGAATTCTCGTTGCAGGAGCTTTTGTTATAATATTATTTGTTGTGGCTATCCTTTGGTGGAAAGGTTGTCTAGGACAGAGATCAAGTGCTACTGATCATGGTAGTTTCAAGGCAATTAATATTGTTATTATCAATCAGTTTTCCTTCCCTAAATCAATAGAAGTTTCATTAAAATATTTTCATCTGTATCATGAGGAATGTTAAGAATTCTTCAAATTTCCCAAACATATATAGTTGCCTATCTAACTTGGCATGCTCCTTTCTCAGATTTAGGAGATCTAGAGCTGAAAGCTGGAACATTCAGTACCTTAAGGCAAATCAAAACAGCCACAAACAACTTTGATGAGGAGAATAAAATTGGGGAAGGTGGTTTTGGTTCTGTTTATAAGGTATGGCGGAAAAAATAATTTCTTTTGATTGATGCGAGTTGAACTCTTCTTAACTATAGCTCTTCCTTTTTTGAAGTGTCATTGTTTAAGCATGGAAAGAAGTTAATGTTTTCTGTATGCGCGTAGGGCCTTCTGTCTGATGGCACCGTGATGGCAGTCAAATAGCTTTTTGTATGCGCGTAGGGCGATTTGGAGGATGATGACCGAGTTGTGCTCAATCAAATTAGGAAGTTTATCTATTTTTTATTTAGTTAATTTGTTTTCTTTATTTTTGGAGTTGTTGGGATTGTTTCTTTAATTTTAGAAGTTTGATTTGTTTTGTGTAACATATCAGTTTGGATTTTAGTGTATATAAGTAATTTTCTTAGTAAACTTTTTATTTTAGAACTTATATTATTATAATTATAGTTTTATCAGAATTTATAATTACTTTATCTTTATATTTTCTATTATAATTGTTATTTAAAATTTGTTAGCGTTTCCTTTTAATAAGAATTTCTAAAATGTATCGAATTATATTTACTAGAGCTTTAATTGAAATTTAAAGTTTTTTTTTCCTCTAGCCCGCCGAACTTCATCTCGATGTTAGTCTATATTTACTCACTTAAAACCCCATGTTTCTCAGTGATTTTCGTTAACATCCTAATGGAAAATCTAACTCTGTTGCCGAGTATCTTTCTACTCATGCACGTCTCCACTCCACGTTCTCCCTCTCCTCTCGACATTATTCAGTTTCGTAACGAATTAACACTAGTATTTATCTTTAGACTCTTTCTCTCCTTCAGAAAATCCTCCTAAAGACCGTAGCAATTATCCTCCAGCAAAGTTCCTAAAGCACCTTGAATGGGTCACGTTCAAGACGGTTTCTCTATTTTTCCTTCCCCGTCTTAATTTTTCAATCACAGAGAAACATTAAGTAACACACGACTCACGCAAATTTAATTTGCTCTTCATCTTACTCTCAACCGAGATTCATCATTTTTTTTTACCTTCAAAGACATTTTGAGAGGCTTCCCTCAGTGCTCCGCCTGCTGCATCTCCTCTTCCGTAAGTTCTCTGTTTCAAAACTCCATCCCTCTGCTCCTTGTTTCTTGTTTGACAGCATCCAGTGTCTCTGTCTCTGTCTCTCTCTCTCTCTCTAAGGGTGCTCTTCAGTCGCGCCACCCACATTTGATACTTCGCTTCATCGCGCCGTGCCTTCGTTCAGACAGTGCCTCTTCTACTCGGTAAGCATTTGCCGCACTGGTTCTAGAATTATATCATGCTTAAAGCTGCTTTATTGGTCTTCAGTTTCAGAAAAGTAAAGTTGCTAATAATTACAAGATGTTTTTAGGTCTTTAAAAAGTACAAGCCTATGTTTCTATAATTACAAGATTTGCCATTTACAGCTTCTTTCAGCTTCTTTTTCTCTCATTGCGAATTGTTACTCTGCAACCTTAGTATTACATAAGGTTTATCTCTAATTTTAATTACCTTTATATCCTTTAACACATGGCAGCCAACGTTGGGCTTAAAACTCATCCCCTGCCAAAGTATTTTCGATTTTATTTTTACATAGGGTTGGTCTATCTACTACAAAGATATTTTTGTTAAGTTAGGTTGAGTTGATATTTTAAATTGGACTGGATTATTATTTAAATGGGCTGATGTTATTTGAATAAGTATTTTAATTCGAAAATCTTATGATTACATCAAATTATCTATGTTATTAATTATTAAATTTTATAGTGAAAGTTCATTAAATTTTATAATAAAGAGTTTAAATTTATTTATTCTTTCAATAGAGTAAATCTATTTTTATGAAATGAGTTTCCACTGTTATTTAATATATTTAAATACAATACGATTTCCTACTAAATTAAAATATATTATTAATATTTAAATAATTCAAGATATACACATTCATTGATTTTATATTAAACAGAATATTGATTCATTATATTCTACAGTATGAATTTAAATTAAGTGGGATATTATGACATGCTTTCCTAGATAGATTTAGTGAAGTTTGATACTTCATTTAGGTGATGAGCTACGAAGTGAGATTCAAGAGGAAGCACAGCAAAGTAAGTAATTTGATCATAAATTAGGATCATGACAGTTAGCCTATATGTATGTATTATTCAAGCCAGTTCATTGACAGCCATCATTTATGAACCGCTCGTGTCATGTGCAAGCATGTCATCCAGCATAGTATACGATCATGTCATTCTGCATCATGTTTAAATTCAGAAATTATGATTATGTATGTAATATGTCATGCATCTCATGTGTATAAGACACGTAAGCTATCTTAAATTCAAGTGTAAGATAAGTTCAGATCAGTTAATAAGATGGCCATTCAGATGCATGGTACCAATACAGTTTAGTTTAGGGTGGTGTGCAAGCCACGAACTCAGTCGTGGTCCTCCATAGTATGTTAGAATACTATCAGCGGTTCCCCTTGCTGCAGTGGGATGTGGGGCTGGTGCACAACCTTGCACACAGAGTTAAGTGTGTTGACCAGTCAGATAAATCAGTCAGTTAGTTCAGATAAATCAGTCATACATAGCATAAGTATTAGCATGAACAGTCATAAATCTTAAGCTCAGCATGAAAGTTCTTATGAAAATCTTATGTTTATTACGTTTACGTTGTGATAGATTTCTTACTGAGTCATCGACTCATTTTAGTTTATTTTCATGTTTTTAACTACCCAGGTGAAGATAATGATTACGAGCAGGCAGGCCAGGAGTAGAAGGAGCATTTTATTTTTAGTTCAGACTTTTTAAAATAAAACATGTCTTTTATGACATGAATTTATTCAGTTTATTCATTTAATATTTTTGAAAGAAAATTTTATTAGACCTTCTATTTCATAATAAATTTCAGTTAACTTTTCAATTTATGAAATTAGAGAATCTTTTGTCGGGTTTATTTTCATGAAAAATACGTGACACACCTAGCCTACGGGAAGGGGGTGTTACATTTTGGGATTGTGATTTCAAAAGAAGTTGTTAGAGGGAATAATTGGGGAAGGGCTAACCGAACTCTAGTACCATTTATTTCGGTTTTACATTATAATTGATTATTATGCTATTTTCAATAAAAGTGAAGTTAGCTTATGCTTTGTCACCCTAATTTTCAAGAATTGAGTACTAGCCTGAATTAATCTTGATTTTCATCTTCCAACCATTCGGATTTTGGTTTTGCCTCAAGGTAGTCCTTGATTCATCCATCCAACACGACCGTAAACACTTTAGCGCGAGTGAGGCTTCCATCACCACCCCCAGGACGTCAAACTACCTCCTAGCTGCCACAGAAACTGCCAACCAGTACCACCCTCCACCCCTGTCGATTTTCAAAAAGCCAGTTGCTGCCAGTCACCCTCTATAACCAAATCCACAGTCATGAGATCAACCTCCTCTCTCTGTAAGCTTTTCTCCATCGCCCACATGTGACATTTTCGGTTTTTCTTCATTCCTCCAAAGGAGACCTTGTTTCTTAAAAGAAAAAAAAAATTGCCATTTTGATCACTCAACTTATTCTTCATTTTGACACCTCATATATTTTATTTTTTTTAATTTATTTAATAATTAAGAAAATAACTATTAGTGTATTGATATTTTTTTTTATTTTAAAAATATTTTAAAAAATAAAGACTAATTTAACCTAGTGGTCACCTAGCGGCCTAAGGCCTTTAAGGCCAACTTTTTTTTTTAGTGGTGCTGCTCATAGGTAGGGGTAGTATTTATAAATAGAAAAAATTTAGTTGTAAGTGATTATGAGCACTAATACGCGCACACATTCAATATGCTTAGTCAAAAATTAGACTTTTTTAAAAATAGTGCTAATTTAAATTTAAAATATGAAGGCAACAACATTAGTACGCAAATCGTACACAAATTTACTTATACATAATACAGCTCTTACAAATATTGCCACCAAAAGTTACCGTGTAACCTCCTGTAAAGGCCTTAAACTTTTTATGTTGTGTCAAAATTACCCCTCCAGCCATGTCGTCGCAACTTACTTTTAATTGTTCTTTTTGAGTGCACGCATCTCTCTATTTTCTTCATATTCTTTTAACTTCCGGATTGTATTTTTCAAACTAGATATGGGTTTTAGCCCTTGTGCCTTCCTATTTTTTAAGGAGTTGCTTTCATATTGTTTTAAATTGAACTTATTTTATTGCAGCAACTGTTTTAGTGATTTTATTGAATTGGTTATATTTTCAAAAAAAAAATTACTTTTACGTGGGCTTTATCAACTTAAATAAATAAATTATTTGTACGTAGACTTATTTTTATAGAAAGTATTTAAGGGATTTTAAAGCATATTTTTAAAGTATCCTTTTTAAACTATCTTTGAGCCTATTATTTAGTTAATATTCCAATAGATTTTTAACTAGATTTTTATAAAATTATTAAGTTATATTTTCAAATAGAAGTTAAAGAATATGTTATGAGTTTTGAATAATATTATTATGTATTAATCTTAATGTAATTAAATTATCTCTATATGTGATTTTAAGTATTTAGAATGCTACGACACGTCTTTCTAGAAAAGCTAATGACGATTAGTGCCTCGTATAGGTCATGAGCTACGACGTGAGATTGCGGAAGCAATGCTAATAGGTAATTAGTATGATCATATAATTGCATGTGTACTATAAATGTTCTAATTGTATATGAAAAATGTGATGTTGTCTACGTTACGTCACAAGCTAAGTCAAGATTAGATCCCTTCCATGATCTTCAATGAATATAATAATATGCATGTAAGTGAGCGTATGTTATGTTACTATGGATTGCAATTTGATGGATGATATATAATGAAAATCACATGTATGCCATGCAATGTAATGTCATGAAGTATTTAGATTATATAAGCCATGTAATGTTCATATAGTTCTCAGACCACGTAAGCCATTAAATGTTCATGTAGTAATTTAAGTCAAGTACGCCATGTAATAAAATAGCCAGATCATGTATGCCATAAAATGTCAAAAATGTTTAGATAATGCTATGTCATGTACGAGAAATGTCATGTTATGCTATGCCATGTTAGAAAAGTTCATAAAGCCTAATAAATTCTCATGCATTAAGAAAGAAAAGAAGTTTTAAGGTGACATGGACCTAAGCGTGTTCACTGGTTCTATTTTAAATTACCTCCCAAGTGTAGAAGGTGACTTGCTTGTGTATAATGAGAGCACAAGGTTGATTTCATAGGGATTAAGATAAATTTAGTGTTATGCAAATGTTTATTGGAATAACAGGAGATAAGAAGGTAATATATGAGGAGGGCAAAGATCTTTCAGTCACTGATTAGCTTTGTAAGTCAGACTAAATCAGGACACTCAAGGGTTTTAGAAATAGTTTTTGCTTCTTTTCTGAGAAGCCTAGATGCGAATGAGATGGATTTGGATACACACTAAAATTTATAAAACAAACAACTAAAGAACCTGAACTCTCTGTATTGATAAAGAAAAAAACAAGTTTAAAACTCAAGACCAATGTTCTGAAAAGAAAACTTTTAGAAAAACAAGGTACCTAGGCTTTGGGTTTCCTTTACATAGAGGGATTTTAGGGGAGTTTTACATTCCTCACTTACTGTCAAATACTTCTCCATTCATGATAAAAGCATTTGGATGATATATATGATTAAAGCACTAACAGAACATTTACTGAATAATCTCAACAAAATTTCACATCAAACTGACAATCAACATACGAATCAGGTTTAGGGTCTGTATCCCTTAAGCATTCATGGTGCCTTCAATCAACGATGGATCATAGAAGATGCAGAGAAACCCTAATCCCAATGTCCATAAGAATGACAGAAATTTATGGAGAATATAAGTTAAAACCGAGAAGAATCAAAACTCCTAAGTAAAATCCAACTGCCGAAAGGTTCCCCTTGACCTAGGTCACGGAATTACTCTTCCATCAAGTATGAAAATAAACTATTAACCAAATAAAAATACTGATTCATCATGCAGAGAAATGAAAAAACAAAACCCCTAGAATTAGAAGCCGAAAGTTCAGAGTGATTTTTGGACTTTGCCAAA
The DNA here is from genome assembly GCA_003123785.1 of Pterocarya stenoptera. NCBI lineage: Eukaryota > Viridiplantae > Streptophyta > Magnoliopsida > Fagales > Juglandaceae > Pterocarya > Pterocarya stenoptera. Next base: position 45,267 of record QEOT01002648.1, read on the forward strand.
ATCCCAACGTCTCCTTCTCGCACCCCTCTACGTCCCTTTTAAGCACCCCCTCCTCATCCTCTCCAGTGCTCTTGCTGGTTTCTTTCTCCAGTTTGTTGCTCTCTCCAATTCCATGTGATTCTACGGTGCAAAGCCTGAGATGCAAAGCAGCAAGGGAGTTACGGGTTTGAGAGGATTTTCTCTAAGTGTCAAGTGAGTGTGTGAGGTAGGTGTAGATTGTGATTCTGCACATGAATTTTCCATTTTGACCTTGTGGTGCCTTTGTTGTAAACTTATTGTGTAAATAAGCATATGTACTCATTTTTTAGAACAAAACCCTTAATTTTCATGCTTATTTTTCATATTATTTCCACTTAATCATTCACCACAAGTTATGCTAAGATGGTGCCATGAACTTAAGCATGGTTAACCACAAGTTAAGTGATACACGAACTCTGGCGTGTTTCATTCCATGTTATGACAAGTTATGCAAGTTAAGTAAAATACGAACTCAAGTGTGTTTCACTCAATGTATGACCAGTTATGCAAGTTAGGTGAAACATAAACTTAAGCGTGTTTTGCTTCAAGTAAGACATGATATGCAAGATAAGTGAAACACGGACTCAAGCGTGTTTCACTCCATGTTATGAAAATATATGCAAGTTAAGTGAAACATGAGCGTGTTTCACCTTATGATAAAGACAAGATAAATAAGTTATTTATGCATTCACGTTACATGTTTGCCATGATTATATATGTTTCTGCTCATGTTAATGATGAATAGATATGCTATGTGAAGCTATGATGATGTATGTATGTTATGAAGAGTTTTTCAAAAATTAAGTCTATGCTAGGCTAAGATATATTCTATGGTATGATATACTATTTACTGAGTATTCGACTCATTTTTTGTTATTACTCTATTTTCTTCTATGTTTATTTGTCATAGATGGAGATTGTGATGATGTAGAGCTCGATGGCCAGGATGTAGATATAGTACAAAGGCTTAGAAAGGAATAAGTGTTATTAAATAAGAACTAGTTTCCTTTTATGTTATTTGAATAAAAGTCACATAGGACTACTATATATTTTTACTTTACATTTTCAGTTTGATATTTAAAAAACAGTTACGCTCAGTTTAGTTGATGTTTCAATACATGAGGTATTTCAGGATATGAATCTCTTTACCGGGCACTATGCTATGAATGTTAGTAATATCTATATTCTACAGGAAGGGAATGTTACAACAATGCAAGAGGAATGAATATGTCAGTCATGTGTATGTATAGATTAGCATGGAGATAAGAGAAACTAATATTGGATGTATTTTCTTCTGTCTTTTGACAGGACTGTAACGACCCCGCCCTGCGAAGGGCGGAATCGCCACGTACATAAATATTCTTAGTATAGTTTTCTTTCATTTCTTTCTTCTTCCTCATCAACAGGGAAGACACTAAGCGTCTGCCTCTCTCTCTGCAATAATGCCTGGCTCCCCAACCTTTTCGTCAAATCCTGAACGTTTAAAACATTTAAAACAAAAGTAAATCTAATACTCAGTAAGTAGTACACCATGCAGTGAACATACTAGGCATCTATTCTTTTCCTTTTGAAAACATGCATACATAAACAGTTGCTAACATTTCATGCATAAACATTCTTAGAAATAACTAGGCTTTCATGCATAAACATCTTTCATACTTTTCCTCATTTCATGCATAACTTGCTTTTCATGCATTACATATTTTCATACTTTTTATCTTTTACTTTCATAGGCCATTGCACACTGTTACGCCCTGAGTGCTAGGGTTAGCGGTCTTTTAAACCTATGGATTTGCCCATGGCCACTGGTTGGAATTCCATTCCGTTAGGGTGCAGCACTGGGTGCACTACCAGATACTACTACCCGGCATTGCAATCTGCCCATTCATTCATTGGGTATCCATTTCCATTCATGTGGCCTTTATGTGTTTTCATACATTGAAACTTTCGTTTCCTTGCAGTCTTTTCGTTCTTTCATTCATTTTAGTCATTTTTATTTAAATGTTCACTCATAGGAAAGGAACGTCATTTAAAATCATGAACTTAAACATTATTGAGAGAGGCATGAGCTTAAACATCATTGAAAGGCATGAGCTTAAACATTATCTTTCAAGACATCCTTTAAAATGTTAGTTCTCATTGAAAAGCATGAACTTAAACGCCATTTAAAAATATAAGCTTAAACATTATTTAAAAAGTAGAAGCTTAATCATCATTTAAAAGCATGAACTTAACATCGTTTAAAAGCATTAGCTTAAATATCGTTTAAAGCATTAGTTTAAATACCATTAAAACACGAGTTTAAACATCATTCAATTTAAAAGCACGAGCTTAAACATCATAAAAAAAAACATATGCTTAAACATCACTTTTCAAGACTTCCTTTAAAATGCCAGTTCATAGCATTTTAAGACTTCCTTTAAAATGCCAGTTCATGGCATTCTTTAAAATGATAGTTCTCAGAGACATTTAAAGCATCAGTTCATAAGGGCATTTTAAAACTCACTTAAAGCAGCACTTGAAGCATAAAACATGAGGCGTTCCTTTCCTTTCCTTTCCTTTACATTTAAACATTTTCATCATCTTTCTTAGTTCAATGCATATGTATTTTCATGAGCAAAATGCATTTTTCATGCTATACTACATATAGGAATAATCATAAGTTTCTTGAGAGAACATGCATGGAAATCTCATGACTTAGAACCTACATGCATGCATTACCTTATACATGTACCCACAATTATAATCGATAGGGTACTTAACAGGGGTTATCAAGGAAGGCCTTGTACATACTATATTTATTTACTCTTTCCATTAGAGAAACATTTACCATGAGAGATATATTCTTTCATAAAGAAAGCATGGTCATAGCTACTTACCTGCGAGCTTTACTAACAAGTCTATTTGAACATGAAAGTAGACTCCTAGTCCTATCCAATAAAATGAGATAGACATATTAACATCCACCTTACTTTGAGCCTTACTAATCAATACGCTCACATGCTCACTTAAATTCCAACTTGGAATCAAATGTTTCCTTAACCCGTTCGTCTACCCACCAAGCATGGCACTAGGCCAAAACATTAAAATCTTCATTCCAAACATTTTAAAGAAACTTATGAAAATAAATAACATACTAGCTACCTCTTCTAAAGGCCAATGTTTTCTACACGAAGGATAGATGGAAAAATCATAGATTAAAATGCATAAATGGTAGGAATTATTTAAAAAGGGAAGAACAAGATGTTTGCTTCAGATCTAGAAATTTTCACCAAGAAAGGCATTGATAGTTTTGCAATATTATTTGGAAGGTAAATTCCAACAAAGGGCCAATGTTTGCAAAAGGGTTAATTTTTGTCACTTCTATTCAAGGTTTTTTCATGCTAAAATCCATCTTTAATTGAGCTAAGCAAAGCTTGAACAAAAGAATGGATTGGGCTTATTTAGGTTCCCACAAAAGCATAGCAGAAATTTTTTGGAAACCCTTGGACAGCCAATAGCCATATCACCTTCATGCTTTTAAACATCCCTCCCTTAACCAAGAATCTTAACCATATAATCAAACAATACTAGAGTTATAAAAACTTAGGGAAAGCATCACATTTTTCTGAAAAAACAGCCCACAAACAATGGATAGAACACTCGGCAAAACTCAAGTTTCCCAAGGCCAGCTTTCTATTTCAATATAAGAAATTCCTAGTGGCTTACTTAGGCCATAAATTCAAAGGAAATATATTTTTAAAATTGTAACTTTAACTCCATCAATGTAACACATAAAGACATGGCTTTAACAAAATTAAATTATGGCTTGACTTGATAAAATATATGGAAACACTACCACAAGGTGCTTTGCAAAACACACGGCTGGAACCAAGGCAAAACATAACACTTAAAGATGAGGTTTTAACATAATTAAAACATGGCTTAGGCTTAATAAGCCACAAGAAGAAACTCAACAAGGTAGCATAAGATCACATTCGGCACCAACATGATATAACACATGGCTGAAATCAACAAGGTATAAACACGGCTGGATCAACCAGAAAACAGGGCATCGAACAACACACCCGAAACCACCATTCCTCTATTCGATTACCACAACTATTAGAGAGATCAAAAGAGGAATTAACTTAGAAGTTACTACACAAGAATCGGTTTGCACAGGAAATCCGAAACTCCAATTACATGGCATAAACTCACTTAGCAGTTCCATAATCACAAGAAGAATTAGAAGAACAGAGCACTACCTAGTTTAGCAAGCCACGAACGGAAGAGGAGAAGGAAAAATCGAAGATCCAAGCAACAATTTCATCCTCCTTGAAGGTGCTTCAGCCGAACTCTAAGCTTAAGAGAGAATAGAGAATCGGCTTGGAAAACAGGGGATGGAGTCATTCGGTGATAGAGAGAACTGAAAGGGTCTTTTTCGAGTGCATGAAAGGGGCTGCTCTTAGGGCTTGAAGGAATTTTCTTGGCTCATCTTGGGAGTTTGCAGTCGGCATGAATGGGAATAAGGAGAAAGTCTGAATGGCTTATGGGGGAGGTGGGTCAACAATGGAGATAAAGTGGGTCAAAGCTTCTCTTGGAAGCTAAAGGAATGGATGGTGGGGATTTAAGCATGGAAAGATACTTTTTCTCAGATGCTCATCCTTCAATTAAATAAAAGGGTAGGGGGCTTTAGAAAATAAATTATAAGACCTGAAAATATTCCCTTAAATTAATTTAATGACCCACATTAAAATAAAAGCACACATATCTTAAAATAAAATATTAAAATATTAAAATCATAAAAATCTTTATCTCAAAAATATTTGACTTAAGAAATTAAATTAAAAGAAATGACGTAAGAACCCACGTAGTAGGATGCGGGTATTACAAAGACAATCTATGATTAGTGAATTAAATAAACTTACACAGGTGACTGTACTCTGCAACTAACATTAGGTGACCCTGAAAATGTGTTGTAAGATATATCCTTGCAATACAAAGAAACATATCATCATTGTGTATAGACAGATGTACAGCCAAATAAAATGAAAAAACTCAACTTAAAGGAGACTTACAACTTATTTGGGTTGTTCAATATCTCAGTAGGGACTTCCCCATTCAATGAGTTGTTGGTTAGAAACCTACATCCTCTCATTTCTTGCCAAGATAGCAGTCTCAGAGAAGTATAAACATGGAGACAATCTGAGAAACATTATAAAGACAACATTTGAAAGATTGACCAAAAATTTACCTTATTTGCTTTGTCAGCTTACATGTAATCTAGATCCAAGTTCACAAGTTGCTCTGGAATTGAACCACTTAAACGATTGAAGCTCAGGTCTCTACAAGAAAAGAAAAAATCATGAGCATACATTGTAGTTGGTATTACAATTTTGGACAGAAAAACCTGACAGGAAAAAAAAATTGGCATGCGTTGTGTGACTTATATGCCGTAGTCTCTATTCAAAAGTAAGTGCATAAATAGCATACTGCAGGAAATTAAACAGGATTTCAACCTGGACATAGAAAAAGAACTTCATAAGTAAAAACATCTTGAGAAGTATGCTCATTTTAAGCAACTTACAATTCTTTCAAAGCTTTCTACTCTCCATTATAATCTGGGATTGGACCAGTGATTAAGCAATTTTTAAGCCACCAGAGGGCACAACACAAGAGTAACAAACCACAAAGTTGGTTACAATAGGACTCATCGTTGTAGAAAACAAAGTGCATATATAGAACTTACAAATATTTCAATTTTTTCAAATTTTGCAAATCAGAGAATCCAATACTTGATCCTTGCAAATCGTATATCCTCCTGGAAAACATGACAGATCAGTAAAAATAATTGTACCATCTTCTACATTTCCCAATTCTAATCAATTTCTAGTAAAGGAACATGTACTCACAGTTGAGTTAAGTTTGTCAAACGGGATATGTTAGAAGGGATGGGGCCCTCCATGGACGTGCCTTGCATATCACTGCAAATAGATTCCTTAGATAATAAAAAAAGATAAAAAAAAAATCAAATTCATATATCAAAGAGGGAAAAGATGACAGATAAAAGGAATGAAGTACAATACAAACAGTCTGTCAAGTTCCGTCCAATTCCCAATAAAATTAGGTATTTACCCTGATATTCTGCTCCCATCTATCCTATTGTAGAGAGTAGCTTTAGTTTTAAGAACCTCTTAATTCTAATAGCTATATCTCCATATAATAATGTCAAATAGCATCACTTACAAATCCACCAAGTTCTTTAAGTTTCCAAAGGTTTTTGGTATTGTGCCGTTAAAGTTGTTTGCAGAAAGAAGGCTACAAGATATTGAAATATTCAGTCACTCATTTCCTTGGAGCGATATGGCAAAAAGTGTTGCTGCAATACGAAGTGTGGTGCCAATATTTAGCATGGATACGAAGTCTTAGCCCCACATACCTATGCAAAAGAAATGAGTCATAAGTATCAAAGGATTATAATTTTAAAGCCTAGTTCCAACTAGTACATACTTGATACTTGATAGAGGACTTGAAGCATTATATTTAAATGATTGTTTCCAAAAGGTATAAAAATAGAAAGAAGTGCAAGAAGTACATAACTAGAATGACTGCAAAGATGAAACAACATTGCATACAATAAAATACAAGGGAATTAAGGGAGCATGAAGATTTATTAGAAAAGCAAAAAACAAAAAATAGGGAGGATGAAGACTGCATTCTTACAGTCTTTTCAAGTTGCTCAATTTTTCGAGGCTTTCCGGAAGAGGTTCGTTGAGCTGATTATCTTCCAAGACCCTGTAAAACAAAATGCAACATAAATTGTATTCCAAGTTGTACTTCATTAATCTTCTCTCAATTCGACACAAAAATTTAATTCAGGACTTACAGCTACTCAAGTGAAGTAATGTCACCAATTTCCTTTGGAATTGTACCATTTAGCCGATTTCCCAGAAGAGACCTGCAGAGTACCAATTACCGTTACAAAATGACCAACCCATTGACCGTTGGCCAATAAAAGATATGCTTTCATAGATACAAAATGCAAATAATTACTCATAGATTGACAAGAGGGAGCTGAGCAAAACTCGGAGGAATTGATCCATTGATATAATTGCGAGTGAGTTCACTGTTTAATGGAAGAAACTTCACTACTTAGTACTCTTTCTCAACTTCAAATCATTGGAAAAATAGGATCCTAATATTCCATGAAATTTGGTCAAAATCTAATGAAATATTAATGGACTTCATATATTCTAGAATAAAAAAGTGGTCTTCGTTGATAATGCAATTTTAATGGACCTATTTACTAAGCTAGTTTTCAAATATCCTCCATAAATGCAATTTTTCTATTGTCATAGCCCTCATCGGTAGCTTGCCTGGTATATCGCATCACCATTTACCATATTTATAACCATGTATCTCTTTTACAAGAAATAATGCTATTGTCTTTTAAAAGTTCTAAGAAAAACCAATTCAGATCCTATGTCAAATTTCATAGTCTTTGGAATGCAATGGCCTATCCTCGAATGCACCGAGAACCCATCCTAAGTCTCCATGATCAAAGATTCTAAAATGGCAAAATAGCAAATTACTCGTGATGCAATGAGAGCTTTGTTGAACAAGAAGTGTTGCTTGGGAAAGTCCAAAAGAAAATCGCAGGGTGGAAGATGAAATTGCTTTTTGCTAGTGGTCGATTGATTCTTTTGCGTCATGTTTTGTCTAGCATGACTACGCATCTTCTGGTTGTTCTTCATTTGCCTAATGCGGTGCTTACGGCTTTGAATAGGATTCTTGAGTTCCTTCTTTTGGAGTGATTTTGATGGTAAAGATAACTAAAAGTGGGTTGCGTGGAAACATATTTGTACCCCTACTGAGGAAGAAGGCTTGGGTATTCACTATTTTGGGGATATTCAGAAGGCTTTACACATGAGATTTTATTGGTGTCTCACAGTCATTATGGACAGATTTTTTTTAGAGGCAAGTATGTTCAAGGTAGTCATTTATCTCTTTTGAATCCTAATAAAGGTACTAGGTTTTGAAAATCAATTGTCCGTAGTATTCCGGAGGTTCTAAACAATTCCAAATGGATGGTGCGAGAGGAAAATATCTCCTTCTGGTACGATAATTGTGGTCCTATTAGTGGACATTACCAGGTTCTTGAGAAACCTTTGCTGAAAATTAAAGAGTGTCGGATTGATAATGAATGGGATATCCCTCTCTTGGAAAGACTAGTGGGTCAACAAAAAGCTCTCGAGTTGTATTAGTTTTTGGTTAGGTGGAAGGATGGGCATGATGTGCTTATTTGGCTGAAGGATATCAATGGTAAAGTTTTTACAATAGTGCCTGGGATTATATTTGTGTTAGAGCGCCTTCTTTACCTTGGGCTCATTGGATTTAGCATACCAATCTTCCTATGAAAATTTCTATCATTATGTGGAAAGCTTCTCATAATTGTTTGAATGTTGATGATAAGATCAAAAATATTGGCATACCTACGGTTTCTAAATGCAATTGTTGTGCCAGGGGTCATATGGAGGATTTAAACCACGTGCTTTGAACAGGTGATTTTGCTAGACAAATTTAGCATCTGGTTGCGACTCAGTTAGCTGTTCATATGGGTGTTTTCCAAACACTGCAGAAGCAAACTAATTTATGGTTCCATCATGCTGGTAAATCTTCTCAATTACAGATTATTTTTTTGTCTTCTCCCATCTATTGTCCCTTGTATGCTTTGGGATAGGTGTTGTAAGACCTAGTTTGAGGATAAGGTGGATTTAGTTCAGTCGATTTGGCATGTTATTAAGTTGTGGATTCGTAGGATTATTTCTTTGGTCATGAAAGTTTCCACAAACTCTTTCCATGATGTTGCTATTTTACATAGATTGGAAGTTTTGGTTTTATTCCCTAAACCCAGGCAAGTTTGTGTGGTTAGGTGGATTCAGCCTCCTCAAAGTTGGATGAAGCTGAACTCTTATGGTAGTAGTTTAGGGAGTCCTGGGTCGGCTGGTGCTGGAGGGATGATTCGTGACAGTTGTGGTAGGTTGCATGCAACTTATTCCGTGTTCTTAAGTGAGGGGTCTAATAATTTTGCTGAATTAAGAAGCTTGTTGGAAAGGGTTTGAAGGTGCTATTAGCTTGGTTTTGGTAGGTTTAAGATTAAGGCAGACTCTCAACTTCTTGTTAAATGGATAATAAAGGAAAACTATAATATTTGGTACTTAGGGGATTTCTGGGAAGAGTTGTAGGGTTTTTTGGGTTGCATGGAGTATCGTTTGACTCATGTTTCTCATGAGGGTAATGTCGTAGCGGACTTTCTTGCCAAGCGGGAAGCTGGGGGTTTAAACATGGATTGGATTAGTAATAGTGACAACCTAATGGGTCAACTCAACAATCTTCTTCATATGGATATAATTGGTCTACCCTATTTGCGGCTCAAGTAGGTTTTCATTGGTAAGTTCTATTTGCTTTAGTTGAGTTGATCTTATTTGCTTGTGTGCTCTTTTTGCAGGTGCTTGTTGTTTCATCTTTTTTACCTTTGTCTTGATCCTTTAATTTTTCTTTGAACATTATTGATATTTCATATTGTGGTTGGGTTTGTTTGGTTTTTTGATGCCTGAGTTTTGGTTTTTGAGTATCTGTAATCCCCAGGTATTTTAAGGGGAGTCATATGACTCCGATGTGGCATTCTACCCATTAAACTTGAAGTATTATGTTTATGGATCGGTAATCCTTTTAAAAGTAATATTTCATTATGAACTGTTGTAATTTTTTAGTTTCATTTCTTTTCTTACATATAAAGATATCAACCGATTCAAGTCCCCATCCAAAGGTACTATTTCAATCTTTATATTGTTTCTTCAAATAAACCACCCTACAAACCATTTTGAATTTCTACACTATAAAACAAGTTGTCAAAAAGAATCAGTGGTAAGGAAGTCTAGGAGGGTTAAGGCCCAACCTCAAAAATTGAATTTATGATTGATAAGATCATAGCGTGGAATATTTGTGGTATTGAAACATCACGGAGGAGATTGAGGAAGTTAGTAAGGAAGTTTGACATGTCTATATTAGTGATTTCAGAACCGTTTCAAGCTGTTGACAGTTTGTAAAAGTGGGCAAATACTTTAAATTTTCCTATGACCTGCTCGAATATGAATGTAGGAGGCAAAATATGGGTTTGTTGGAAGGAAGAGATTGATTTTGAATTGGTTAGTGCCTCTAACCAATCAATTACAGGTGTTTTTTCAGGAGGTGATAAGTCGATTTTGGCAACTTTTGTTTATACAAAATGTAACCATATAGATCAACGAGCTTTATGGGAACATTTGGGGCGAGTCTCTAGTGTGGGCTTGCCTTGGGTGGTTCTAGGGGATTTCAATATTATTCGATCGAATGAGGAGAGGAAGGGTGGTAGGCTGAGATCTGTTTTGGCTATGGAGGATTTTAACTCTTGTATTGATAGGTGTGGACTTCTGAATTTAAGGATGGAAGGGAGACAACTTTAGAGCAACCATAGCCAAACTATAGTTTAAGAGTTAAACTACAGAGTAGCCACCATAGCAATGCACACAATGCACACACTACGTGGCTTCTGTTTTTTTTATTTTTTATTTTTAACAAGCATTTTGATTCGAAGGACTGATTTTTCTTCCTCATTTGAATTTGCCAGTCCCAGATCCACTTGAGAGAGAGAGAGAGAGAGAGAGAGAGACACTACAACATAAAAGACATTTTGGGACAATTTTATTTTGGAACAAAATGAAAATCATCCCAAAAAGTGAGATTTATTTAATTTTTCATCCCAAAAAGATGACAGAAGATGTATATCATTCGAACGCATTCGAATGGTATAGTTAGGGATGAAATATTCTGTTCCTAATAATGAAACCGTTCGAACAGTGATGCTTCATCATTCGAACGGCTAAATTTAAGCGTTTGGATGGAAATTTTAGCGCGTTAAGTAACATTTTTATAGTGGGAAATTGCTATATCGTTGGAACGTACATTTTTACCGTTCAAACGATAATCATCACTATTCATACGTAATTGGTAGGGTTCAAACGGTGAGCATATGTTTTTTTTTAAAGAGAATTATATTTATATTAACTAGTAATTATAAAATATTTATCAATTAAATAATAGGAATAATATAAATCAATAGTTAGTTCAGGAAATATAAAATAAGACCAATTCATAATTAAAGACTGAATTTGCAAAACACTAAATATTTTCCATTATAAAAAATAAATAAATAAATAACATATAGAAAATACTAAGACCCCATGTCTTTGTACACTTCCTCGACTGCAAAGCTTTCCTCTATCTGTATCAGTCAAGTACTAATGGTGACTTGAGTCGCAGACATGGCATCAAGTTCTGTATGTAACTCAAAGATGCTACCAATGATCTCAATACGAAACTCAGACACAGCAAAACGGACCTCTATATGCACTGCATCGATCAGCACTGATGTCTGTCCGCTAATCCCTGCATGCACGATCTCGGCCATGTCATCACGAGTAGCGCTGTGTACTGATGCCTCGACCTGTACTCCATGTTCTCCCCATTGTGCATCTCTCTGAGGATCAATCGGGTCTGGATGTTGTCCACAAAGACGCAATCTCGAGTGTCCTGTGCTGTGTGAGAGGGTGGTGCTGTTGATCGGTCCCATTGGTTGCGTTTACGCTCGTCAACATCAGGCACAACACTGAAAAATAATAGAAATCTGGTGATCAGGATCCCGAATGGGAGTATATCTGTCGAAATGTACCGGGACTCTGATCGAATCCTATTGAATATATACCCCACCAGGTCGATAGGAATGCCACGAGAGACCCGTATCATAAATTTTGTCCGATCAAGGCCAACCTATGTCTTGTGCTGCCGAGAGTTAATATTGTTGGCGATTATCAAATTCAGGATCTTGAAGAATGAATATAAATCTGCCGACTTGATGCTCTTCGTCCCTTCATACAAGGGAGTATCTGGACCAACAACCAAATCCCTCACTTCATGATCGGCAAGGGCATCGACCTCATCTGTATAAACTGGTGCCTCCTTCTCAGCTGTCTTTGCCTCAGCTGAAGGATCAGACTCTCTAAGCACCACGTTCGGATATGCATCTGGTAGCCTAGGAATACCGAGATGCTCAGTGAGTCGGTCCCGTGAAAAAACAACTGAAACTTCTCGAACAGAGATGCTATATGCCCCTCCATCATCTGGGCTGGCACCATTGAGCTCTCTATAGAACTCAGAAACAATATCAATATAGGAGACAATCTCCCATGATTCCTCCGACTCATCTAAGATAGGTCCCCAACCACAATCACTGAAGACTGATGGCAGGGAATGACCCTCCCAGACAAGACTCTGAAAGTCAGAAAGCTTCACCTGTCGCTCTAGTGAAATAGTCCTCTCCCTGGCTGGACTGATACTAGTTTCTACTGGATTGCGTCGCTGATACAGAGAAAGGGTAAAGTAATGCAAGGAATGGATTCCCTAATATTACTCTTGTTAATATTCTTAACTAAAATAAATGTTTTTTTAAAACAAATTCCATTATTGCAAATATGTTCATTAGATAGTTTATAATTTATGTTTAATTTTGCTCCATTAGCTTGGGATAATGTTTCTTTTATTTTTTTTAAAATATTTAGAAGGTATTAATCCTTCTTGTATATAGTTTAAGTCTGCTCATGTATCTAATAAAGTAATTGTAGCAAAAGAAATTCTTGATTACTTGAAACCGTTATTTCAGTATACCATGTTTGAAAATTTATCTTATCAAGGATATTCATGAAGTTGTATGTTTCATCTTTAATAATTATTGTTGAACAATCTCCTTATACTTTATTATGAGAATCTACATTTTTATCTATTTTTAACAATATAATTCCTTGTAGTAATTGTTCCTTTGAAACTTCCAATTTAAGATTCGATGCTTTTAAATATATAACCTCTTGTTTTATTTCATTAATTTCTTGTTGTAGGTCTTGTAATGTGATTCTTTACTTTTTTGTTTTAAATATTCCTACTATCTCTGAGAAATTATAACGTGTTAAAGAGGTTACTGAAATGGTTTGATTATTAAAAGTATATTTTAGTTTTTCTAAATAATCTTTCCTTTCCTGTAGATCTTTAATTTTGTCTATTAATTCTAATTTAATATCATCTTGTTTTGAAAGTACATTAATGGTTTTATTACAAAAACCACTATTTTTATCTAAACAATTGCGGACCTGTATCTCATCTTCTTCATATTCACTTTCAAAAGATTGTTCTGAAAGACTTGATTCTTTTAATTGATAAATTTCTTCTTCTTCAGATGAACTTTCCTCTTCTTCACTTGAATGTATTATAAAAATATTTAATAATTTTTCTTTTAATGTCTGAGATACGTCTAATTCATTAATGTATTGTTTAACCTTACAATTTGACTTATAATGCCCAACTTTTCCATATTTATAACAAACAATTTATTTTTTCTTTTTATTAGTCTTTCTTGAAGTTTTTATTGGTTTGTTATATACCTGTTTATCTTTGTTCTTTTATAAGGTTTTTTATATTTTCATTTTTTGTAAGAATAATTCTTATAAACTCTTTTTTCTTTTTTGTGTCTTCTTGAATGGGCTAATAATAGAGTATAACCAAATTGTTCACAAAATGTACTTAGTTCTTTTTTAGCAAATGTTTTTTTCTTTATCTATCTACTTTTTTAATCTTAAATCAGTACACATGGTTAAACCAGTTCTATTAAAAGTAGTTATTATATCACCATATGTAAGACTATGAAAATCAATAATACCATCTGATTTTACTAATGATTCTCGCACCTTTTGAATGAAATAATATGGAAGTTCGGCTATGAACTTTTCCTTCCAGTATGGTTGATGGCTATTATTTCTGATCATAACTTAGTTAGAAATACATCTTTATACCAACAGAAATCAGATAATTGAGGACATTTTAAATTAATCAATAAGTCACTAGTCCTTTCTTTAAATTGGACAGGATCACTAACAAAGTGTTTGGTTAATACATATATTAAAGTATTTACAACATCTTCTAATGGTAATTCATTTTCTGTTTTAATTACTTGTAAAATTTCATCAAGTTTATATGCTGTTAATATTTGTGTTTTTTGTTCATTCGAAAGATAGTGATCCCACCAACTTTTTAATTTACCAGTAAAACCTGTAACAATAATGTGCTACTTGGTGATCAGTTTTGCTATTACTTTTATAAACTATAGCCACCATAATCATTTCTTGGAAATTGTTTAATATTTCATACTCAGATAATCCATCTATATTCCATTCATATAATACATCTGATGAAAATGCAGATCTTACTATATGTTCTCTTTCTTAGAATTGCATCTCTGGAGGGATAGGCCTTGGATATCAATTACGGGTAATAGAAACATAATGTTTAGAATCTCTAGCTGAAAAGCTATTAACTTGATCTCCTCTTATCTTATTTATTTGTAAGTCTAAATTTTTAAATTGGTTTTCAATATTGCTTATTTCAGAGTGAGATAATTCAGGAGAATCTGTTTTACTTAATACATTAATATGTGATTGTTCTGAGGTAGATGCAGTATTACTAATTGTTAATTTTTCTAATTTGTTAGAGATTTGTTCTAATAATTCATTTTTGTTTTTAGAAAAAACAGTTTTTAAATGAGATGGAATCTCATGAGGGACAAATAAGGGGGTTTCTTTAGCTTCTTTAATAGTAGGTTTAATAGGAGATTTTTGGGCTTCGATTCTTTCTAATTGTTTACTCATGGTTTTTATATATAAATTAGTGTAATTATTTTGTTAGATTATATTATCAGTGTTTTTAACCTCTACTGTATTATTATATTTTTTATTGGTGAGGCTAGTATTTGGATATTTCTTTGATTGAATTTTATGGCTTCAAAAGGAGGACATTCTTCATAAACAATTTGATTGTTTTCTTCTTTAATCCTTTGATTAGTAGTCCTGTTTATAATTGATAATTGGTTTGATTTATAAATTTGGAACCATGTAAAGAAATGTATATTAATTTGTATTCCTTCCAAATACTGGTAATATTTTTCTTGAATATAATCCCTTTCTATTTTTGTAAAAGTTGAGAAAAATACTAATCTTTTATAACTATTTTCTTCTTTCATATAATCTTATTTGAGATATTCTTTGTTAATTTTAAATTCTTCTTTACTCAGGATATATATTTGGGCATCATTTCCAATCACTTGTGAATATGTTGGAGAATAAGATTCATTTTCAAGATTATGAGAGGTGGATGCCCTATCTGAATGACTAGCAGGATCACTAATAGTATATATTGGTGTATCAATAATATTTTCAGGAATAATTTCCCGAATCTGTGTATCTAGACTCTGGGATCTGTTGTCCAAATTTTGAGATTTTGATGTAAGAAAATATCTAGGTGTAAGATAACTAGAAGGTGCTGGAAAAGAATGATGTGAAAAAGATCTTCTAAAAGGTTGAAAAGCTATTTGGACTGTTCCGTTCGGTTTTTTATCTATATATTCAAGATCTTCTTTAGAATTATTTTCTATCCTAGGTAGTGGAGTAATGTTTTCTAATTGCCATTCATTAGGGAGAGTAATTTGATTCCAATTAATTTTTCTAGGAATTTGTACACTAGAATTTTGTGTACTAGATTGTAATAATAATGTGTAGCTTTTTGGACTGGTAATAAGAGCTTGTGGGTCTAGTATTGTTTTCATTAATTTATAATTGATTCTATATACTACGGTTAAAGGATGTGACCCTTTCATCATATTACAACCATTTGTTTTAATATTTAATGTTAAAGAATGTAATATATTAGTATCAAATAATGAAAGAGAATAATTTGGATAACAATTAAAATAAACTGGACCTTGGAACAAACTTGATTCTACCATTCCAAGTATGAATCATGAAAATTATAGTGTCTTCCATTTCTTAGACAGAGTAATACTGAGATGTTTAATCCATTTCTAGTGAGTGATTTTATAGCAACTTCTACTAATCCAATATATATGAAAGAGTATTTTTGTTCTTTGTGATGTTTGATAGCTTCTCTTGTTAATAATTGTAATGATTCATAATCATTATTTAAGCTAATAGTTTTTTCTATGGTTTTGATTGTATAATTAGTAAGAAAAGATAATTTAGAAGAAAAAGTAGAATATTTATATATTTGATTTTTTAGAACATCAGGAATCGTCCAATCTTGTAAATTTCTTTCTATATCTATTATATTATAATCTTCTTGGTTAATATTATCAGGTTCTATGAGGATACTAGTAGTGGATTCATTAGGTTTAAATAAAGAGTTCATTGAGACAGAATAAAGATTTCTTATTTTCAAAGAGAAATGAGTAGATTAAGAGCTTGAGGGAACACCATCAGGACCACCCTTTAGCATGAATAGGCTGACCAACGGATTTTCATGGCCTACCAACACAACTCTCCCAGTATACTTCATTTTCTTTTTGTATGGGTTATCTTTATAAAAATCTGTATCAATGATTTTTTACTCTTTTTTTTTTTTAATAATGCAAGGATACTCAAATGATAGTTTATACTTTTAACTTCGTTTATTAAGAATATGCGATGATTTTTCCAATGTTCTAATAACTCTATTCTTCTCCGATATAGACCATAATTAGTTATCGTTGATTCTTTATCTTGTTTTATTAATGAAAGTTTTTCCTTAAGATCTTTCATATCATTTATTAACATTTGTAATTCAAGTCTTAGACTGTAATCCGTACACTTTAAATCATACAGATCTCGATAACCAGTACTAGGAGCAAAATAATATTCCATAAAATTAAATGTAAAATAAAATGACAGTAAAATATCAATAACAGTATATAAAATAACAATAACAATATAATCGCCAATGACTCTAATACCAAAGACGTGAATCCCAGGTAATAATAGTATATATATTTAGTAATAATATCTCAACAGTAATGATAGGCTGTATAACCAGCCATATGCAAGAGAACAATTAAAGTAGGTGGTATAACCGACCATATGCATGATAAAACAACTAAGATAAAAGAGATATACAAAATCAACTTCATTAAAAACAAAATACTCACAAAGAGACTAATTCCCAGAAGAGTTGAAGACAAAAAACATGAAGAAAGAAAGGAAAGTTGGTTTACAAAAGGTTGGCTTGGGAGAGTTGGGAGGACTGGAGATTTGGACAAGAGGGAAAAGGCTTGAAATGAGGGATTTCTGAATGCCTTCCCTTCTTTACAAACTCCATTATATAGATATTAGAATAGTGCAAAACATTAACTCTAATAATACATAAATAGTACCAACACGTGAAAATGTATAAGCAGTAACTCAAACAGTAACTCTAATAATACATGAACAGTACCAACTCGTGAATAATATGTACAAAGTCATTCATCTTTTTCTTGAATAATAATTTCGAGCAGCGACAATAATCTGACTAGAATAGTGTAGTAAATAATCTGAGGCGAAGTTCTTTGTCTTTATTCTTCTGAGGAGATAATATCTCTAGCTGACTACTTTAATCTGTCATATTGACTAATTGAAAAGTAATAATCTTTTGGGATCACATAATCTAAGGGTCATAATTTTCCAATTCCAATTCAAACAGATCTTCAGAATCCATAAGAAGTACTGGATGATAAGACGAGTAATCTTGAGAAGGAGAAGCGGCTGAGTGAGAAGCCTGTTGAGAAGGAGAGGCCTGATGGGCTGTAGGTTGCTGTAATGGAGATAATCTGGCCGGATGTTGTGTGTCTTCTTCATCATCGCTGTCTGAAACTTGTGACATTGCTTTGGCTAATTTGTTCAAATATTTCTTACTAGTAATGGATGCTAATTGTGCCTGAAATCTACTTTGTTGGACTAGGACTTATGGAGCTTTGGTAATTTTTGAAAACATTTTTAGAACATGATCATAATTGTATTTTTCCCACCATTTGATAGAAACTAGATAGGCCAAAAACATAATGGTTTTGATAGAGGGATGAGGTTTGATAACATATTTCCATTTCATAATCCAATTTAATTTTGTTTTGAGAAAGAAAATAAGAAATGGTGAACAATAGTTTAATACTGGTAGACTGTCATTTTGTGAAGTAAAAATCCGAAGACTTTCTTGGAAGGGGAGAGGAAAGAGAAGAGGTTCAGGTCCATAATGGTCCCACCAAAGGAGAAGACTTTCTTGTAATTTGTCAAAATGAATTAACCATCAATGGCACAAATTTTTATTTTTTTAAAAAAATATTTTTGTCCATACCTGCTGATAATCATAATAATCATAATATGGTGGATCATAGGGCTGAGAAAACTTTCTTGTCAAATAGGATTTTTTTTTCCATTGTTCCAAAGTGAGAACCTGTTTAATGGTGACTTTATGGAAAGTAATAATTGGAGATGCAGGTGGAGATGGTTGAGTTTGAAGGGAACAAGGGATCTCAAAGAGAATGATTGAGTCGGAGTCTCCTAATATGAATTCATAAAAATTTTGGGTCTTTTTAATGTTTTGTGAGATATAATGCCAATCTGGTAAAACAAAAGCATCAAGTAATTTTTTAGGGTTAAACATGTGTTGAATTTCAAGCTCGATGAGAAAGACTGGGTGCTAGTGAGATTTAATGTTACTAGGAGATGTAGAAGATTGGGATAATAATGGAGGGCTAATAATTTGAGAAGAAGAAAAAGAATGGGAAACAACTTTGTAGTATGTCGGTAATTTTGGAGAAGATAATGGCAAGAATGGATTGTAAGAAGGTCTAATATTTTGTGGTAATGACCCCAGTACCGTATATAGTCTTGGAGTTGTAAAAGGACAAGGTGAAGGATAGGGGGAGATGGTGGCAATACATAAGAATATTTAGTCTTTACTTTTGACTTTGAAAAAGACATGATTTTTCCTGTAAAAATTCATGGAATAGAAAATCAGGAAGAGAATTAGATTCTCCTTTAATATGTTCAATTTCAAAATAAAAAATATCTAATATAGCTAGCCATCTAGCAAATATTTGTTTGGCAGCCAGGTTTTTCACATCTTTGATCAAAACTTCCTTGGCTGATTTACAATCTATTTTAAGTAAAAAATTTTGATTTAACAAATTATCTTGAAATTTAGAAATACATAATACAATAGCTAAAATCTCTTTTTTAATAGTACTACAATTCTTTTCGACAGGATTCCAACATCCTAAATGAAATCGAACAATCTGTTCAGAGTTATCTAATAATCTTTGTTTCATAATTCATCCATAACCAAGATCGGAGGCATCTATTTCAATAATTTTTTGAGTATGAGTAGATGGGAGTCCTAAACATGGTAATTTTTTTACGCGAGCCTTAATCTATTTTATAATATATGTATGTTTTTCTGTTCATAGAGTTGGATTCTTTTTTAATCTTTGAAATAATGGTTTGCATAATAGCCTGAGAGATTGATAAAAATTTGTAACATAATTGAGACTTGCTAGAATTCTCTGCAATTGTTTCTTATCTTTTATTTCATCTGAAAATTTATCAGCAAATTCTATTACTCTACTAATTGGAATAATAGCTCCTTGATAAATATCATGTCCAAGAAATCTAATTTTGTTTTGAAATAATTTTATTTTTTGTGATGAAACAACAATCCATTTTGTTAATAATTTGGACAAAAGTATTTAAGTGTTTCTAGTGCTGTTCAATAGATGAAGAGAATATTAATATGTCATCTATATAGACTAGGGGTGGGCAGCGAGGCCCCGCCCCGTTTCCGCTCCGCCCCTGTGTGGCGGGGCGGATCACCCCTTCTGGCAGATGCGAGGGGAGGGTCCACCCGCCCGCATCTACTAGCAAATCGGGAGACGGGGGCGGGATAAGGGCGTTCCCCTCTCCGGATTTACCCCGCCCAGCCTCGGGTTATATATATATTATATTATTATATATAAATACATATATATTAAAAACAATAACCCAGGCATGAAACGACGTTGTTTCATGCCTGGGTTTAATTTTATTTAACCCTCCCAGGCATGAAACGGCGTTGCCTGGGATTAATTACATTTACCCTGAAGTCTGAACCCCCCTTCAAGTCTTCTACTTTCCACTTTCCAGAATCCTCTCTCTCTCTCTCTCTCGACTTTCAGTCTCGACTCTCTCTCTCTCTCTCTCCCTCTCTCTCTCTCTCTGTGTGAATTCGTCGCCATCGCCATCATCGTATTTCTTACCTCTGTCTTCATCTCTATTACCAAAGGTAAGAAATCCTAAATTTAAAATTTTATTTTTGTGATTTAGATGTTATTGAATGGAGATTGGAGGAAGGATAGGGTTTAACCAGAGATGGAGGATAGGATTTTGTGAATTGTGTGCTGTGGAGACTTGATTGTGCATGTGGTTTGAATTTTTGATTGTTGATCATTGATGAATTCGTGTGTTTTTGTTATTTTGAGGATTTTTTTTGTTTGCATTATGTAATGTGTGTGACACTGTGTAATTTGTGTCTAATTAATTTGGATTGGAGCCCTAAATTAATTTAGGGCTCCAATCTGAATTAATACCTATTTGCAGTGAAATTCAAACTTTTTTTCAAAAAAAAAATTACAATTTGCAAGGGGAGAGATTAGTTGGCTTGCACTGTTAATTGCTAAATGTTTGTTGGTTTAAAAAAAATATTGTTTGATGTTTGAATCTTTGATCACAATGAATCAATGATCATTGATGTTTGATCTTACTTTTTCCAATAGCTTGGATGTTAATTGATTTAGGGTATTTCGAAACCCTAAACAATATTCAGTAATGAAATTTACAATATTTACAATATTTCAAATTTTACAATATTTCAAATTTACAATATTTCAAAAAGCTAATAAACAATTTTACAACATCTAAGAAGGTCCAACTTATTAGTTATAAATATTGTAACAAAATCATCATCCATTAATTAATCTTTATAAGAGATTAAGTTATAATTAATTAAGATGAAATATATATATGAATGTCAAGTGATACTTTTTTTTATTCTACTTTTTTTTTATGTTCATTATATAGTTTCTATGCTTATGTTCATTATATTTTTTCTATGCTTATATTCTTTCAATCATGAAATTTTTTATTTTTTTGTCGTGTCTAAAATTAAAGATCATCGGGATGTTAATTGTTTGGCATATTGCTATGTTTTCTATATTTTCAGATTTTTTGTTTGCTTTAGTTCATGGATATGCCAGCAGAATCTAGTGCGAGCTCTCCTTTCCAGGCCGAGGGCACCCCTACCCCTACCCCTCCTACTCATACCCCTACCCCTACCTCTACGACACCTTGCCCCACCCCGAAGCCCAGCAAGAAATCTGCTTCAATAGTTTGGAATCATTTCACCAAACTAGAGGATAGTGACCCAGATAACCCTCAAGCCAAGTGTAACCATTGTGGAAAAATTTATAGGTGTCACTATAAGAAACATGGCACCTCACAATTAAAAGTGCACTTAAAAGAGCAATACAAAAAAAGTCCAATATTAAGATCACTACAAGAGAAAAGCAAATCTAGGATAGAAATTGGACTTTAAAAAATGGCGGATGGGACTAGTGGGGGTGCAACTTTGAGGGGGTATACTAAGTATGATCCCGATGAGTGTAGAAGACACCTAGCTCGTATGGTCATCATGGACGAGCTACATTTTCAACTAGTTGATGGGAAAGGGTTCCAAGCGTATTCTCGCTACTTGGAACCAAGGTTTAATATTCTTTCTCGCCACACGGTGGCAAAGGATGTAAAAAAAATATTTTTACATTGAAAAAGAGAAGTTGAGGGGTCAATTAGCGGATCAATTTGTTTGTCTCACTACCGACACTTGGACATCTGTCCAAAATTTTAATTATATGTCTTTGACTATGCATTTTATTGATTGTCATTGGACATTGCAAAAGAAAATTATAAAATTTGTAAAATCACAGATCATAAGGGTGACACAATTGGAAAGGCCTTGGAGGCCACAATAAAGGAGTGGGGGTCGACCCGAGTTGTTACAGTCACAGTCGATAATGTCTCGTCTAATGATGTCGCATTGAGACATCTGAAGACCTATCTTAGAGAGGCAAATAAGACAGTTATGGGTGGTGAGTGTCTGCATGTGAGATGTGCGGCACATATTCTAAATCTGATTGTCATTGATGGTTTAAGGGATCTTCATGACTCGATTGCTTAGGTTAGGATTGCTGTGAGATGGGTGAGATCTTCTCCTTCGAGGTTGGAGAAATTCAAGGTTGCTGCGAGATCTGATGGCCTAACATCTAAGAAGGGCCTTTGTACGGATATGCCTACACGATGGAACTCAACATTTTTTTATGTTTAAGGCGGCTCAAGAATATAAGCTGGCATTTGCATTATTAGATGACGAAGACATCGAATATGTAAAATATTTTGATAATCATGAGGGATTGGGGAAACCCGTAGATGATGATTAGGAAATTGTAGCGATTTTTGTAGAGTTTTTGAGGCTCTTTTACGATGTCACCACGAAGCTATCTGACACTTTGTACCCTACATCCAATGTTGTATGTCACCAAATATGTAGGGTAAAAGAAGAATTAGATGACATGGTTGCGGGTGGTCACATTAGGCTACGAGAGATGGCTTTGATTATAAGAACAAAGTACAACAAGTATTGGAGAGATTTAACTAGGGCTAATATTTTGTTATATATAGTTGTCATCTTTGACCTGAGGTATAAGTTGGATGGGATGATATTTAGATTGAGCCTTGCGTACGGGCAAGTATGGGCGGAGCTTATTGCAACAAGGGTTCGGAAAATCCTTGCTAGATTATTTGATAAGTTTACCACCCTACGGGGTGGTAATATTGCGGCACCTACATCTACCCCATCAGCGTCAGGCTCACAGGTTCCAGAAGTCGAGATTGGGAAAAGACGTAGATTAGAGTGGGATGAGAGGTATGAGCAGTCCCCCTTCCTTCGGAGTTTTGTAGAGGCTCAGTAAAAAATAGATAGATACTTAGCAGCAGAGCTTCTACCATATTCATGAGACTTCGATATATTAAGTTGGTGGAAGATGAATGTCGTGAAGTATCCCATCCTTGTAGAGATAGCCCGCACACTTTTGGCCATCCCTGTTAGCACCGTAGCCTCAGAGTCGACCTTTAGCACCGGAGGGCGTGTATTAGAATCATTTCGGAATTCATTAGCTTCTACCACTGTGGAGGCTTTGATTTGCACGCAGAATTAGATCAAGGGAACTCCAATTTATGTTCCGGATGTTCTTGACTATGAGGAGGCCGATGTCGAGGAGGAGGGTGATGATCAGCCTGGATCTGGTATTTATTTTAAGTTTATTTTCTAATTTCTTATTTTAATTTATTTATTTTCATTTAATTGGTATTCATTAGTTTGATTTCAAATTTAATTGTTATAGCGATACATGAGACGACGTCTAAGGCTACTTCCGATGCAGTATGACTTGTATTAGACCTATCATTGCCATGGTTTGCACAACTTCTCCCTTAATTAATTTTTGCATTTAAAATTTTGTTTCATCTTTGTAACTTTATAATTCTAATTTGTTTTATGTTTAACTTATTAATATTTCAAATTTTAGAACTTATTAACTTTTATGATCTTCATTTTCAGTCTCACAGTAGTCGACACAACTCACCACTCAGTGAACTCATCACCACGACTCCACCCCAAAATCAAATTGAGAAGTTATTATTTTGTCAATTTACAATTAATTATAATGTTGCTACAAGAGTTAATTGTACAATTTGTAATATTTATTTCTTTTAGAGGAGTTTGTAATAGTATAATAGTTTATTAGTTCTCTTAATTTGTATTTTGTATAATTCTAAACTACTTATTTTAACTTAGTGCCTTAGTGATGATTATTACTTAATTAATTAATAGTTGAAACTTACTATAATCTATATATATTTTTAAATTTTTTAAATATATAAGTTAAATTATGGGGCTCAAAATGGCCCAAAAAAGGATTCTGGGCCACTTTTGGCCCAAAAATGGATTTTGGGCCATTTACGACCTAGAAAACTATACTGGGCCGAAGGCCAAGTAGTGGGGTGAGGGGGTGCAGGCGGATGGAGGTCCACCCCCTCACTCCGCCCACTGGACGGGGTACCTCGCCCCCGCATGGACGGGGGCGGGGTACGGGGAAAAATTTCCCACCCCCGCATATGCAGGAGCGGGTATCACCCCTAATATAGACTATTGAAAAATGAGTGAAAGGGGTAAATATTCCATTCATAATATTTTGAAATTCACTAGGGACATTTTTTAATCCAAATGGCATAATATTTCACTCATAATGTCTGAATGAGACTATAAAAATTATTTTATATCGATCTTTTTCAACGATTTGAATTTGCCAAAACCCACTTTTCATGTCAAATTTTGAAATACTGTAGCGTCATAAAGTCTAGATAACAAATCTTTCTTATTGGGGATTGGGTATCTAATCCATTGTAATACTTTATTTAAAGATTTATAAGTAATAACTAACCGAAGAACTCCTCTTTCTAATTCTGGCAGTTTTTGGACATAAAAGGCAGCACAACTCCAAGATGACTTACTTTTTCTACTATTTTGATTGTATAATTAGTAAAAAATGATAATTTAGAAGAAAAAGTAGAATATTTATATATTTGATTTTTTGGAACATTAGGAATCGTCCAATCTTGTAAATTTCTTTTTATATCTATTATATTATAATCTTCTTGGTTAATATTATCAGGTTCTATGGGGATACTAGTAATGGATTCATTAGGTTTAAATAAAGAGTTCATTGAAACAGAATAAAGATTTCCTATTTCCTTCTCAAATTATTAGCCACCATTATTATCCCAACCTTCTACATCTCCTATTATCATTAAATCTCACTGGCACCCTGTCTTTCCTATTGAGCCTGAGGTTATGCTTGGATGTTTTATCTTATTCAAAATTTTCATCTCATCTCATCTCATCATTACAACTTTTTCAAATTCCTATATAAAATATAATAAACAATTCAACTTTTTTAAATCCCAATACAACTTTTTCAAATTCCAATTTAACTTTTTCAAATCTTCAAACTAAAAAATAATATTTTAAACTTTAAAATAAAACATAAAATTCTTATCTCACCTCCCAAACATAATCTGAAATTCAACACATGTTTGACCCTAAAAAATTACTTGATGTCTTTCTTTTATCAAATTGGCATTATATCCTGCAAAATATTAAAAAGACCCAAATTTTTTATAAATTCATATTAGTAGACTCCGATTCAATCATTCTCGCTGAGATCCTTTGTTTGCTTTAAACTCAACCATCTCCACCTGCATCTCCAATTATTACTTTCCATAAAGTCACCATAAAATAGGTTCTCATTTTGGAACATTGGAAAAAAAAATCCCGATTTGACAAGAAAGTTTTCTCAGCCCTATGATCCGACATATTATGATTATTATAATTATCAGCAGGCATGAACAAAAATGTTTTTAAAATAAAATAAAAATTTGCGTCATTCATGCTTCCTTCATTTTGACAAATTATAAGAAATTAAGACACTCCCTAAATGGTTTTTACTTTGGTGGGACCATTATGGACCTGAACCTCTTCTCCTTCCTCTACCCCTCCAAGAAAGTCTTCAAATTTTTACTTCACAAAATGACAGTCCACCAGCATTAAACTATTGTTCACCACTTCTTCTTTTCTTTCTCAAAACAAAATTAAATTGGATTATGAAATGGGAATATGTTATGAAACCTCATCCCTCTCTCAAAACCATTATATTTTTGGCCTGCCAAGTTTCTGTCAAATGATAGGAAAAACACAATTATGATTATGTCCTAAAAATCATTTCAAAAATTACCAAAGCTCCAGAAGTCGTAATTCAATGGAGTAGATTTCAGGCACAATTAGCATTCATTACCAGCAAGAAAGATTTGAAAAAATTAGCCAATGTAACGTTACAAGTTTCAGATAGCGATGATGAAGAAGACACACAGCATACAACCTATCATTATTGTTAAGATATTATTACTAAATATATATATACTATTATTATCTGGAATTTACATCTTTGGTATCAGAGCCATTGGCAATTATATTGTTATTGTTATTTTATATAGTGTTATTGATATTTTACGGTCATTTTATTTTACATTTAATTTTATGGAATATTATTTTACTCTTAGTGCTGGTTATCGAGATCTGTATAATTTAAAGTGTATGGATTAATATCTAAGACTTGAATTACAAATGTTAATGGATGATATGAAAGATCTTAAGGAAAAACTTTCATTAAAGAAACAAGATAAAGAATCAATGATAACTAATTACGGTCTATATCGGAGAAGAATAGAGTTATTAGAACATTGGGAAAATCATCGCAGAGTCTTAATAAACAAAATTAAAAGTATAAAGTATCATTTGAGTATCCTTGCATTATAAAAAAAAAAAGTAAAAAATCATTGATACAAATTTTTATAAAGATAAACCATACAAAAAGAAAATAAAGTATATTGGGAGACTTGTGTTGGTAGGCCATGAAAATCCGTTGGTCAGCCCATTCATACTGGAAAGTTTTAAGGGTGGTCCCGGTGGTGTTCCCTCAAGCTCTTAATCTACTCATTTCTCTTTGAAAATAGGAAATTTTTATTCTGTCTCAATGAACTCTTTATTTAAACCTAATTAATCTACTATTAGTATCCCCATAGAACCTAATAATATTAATCAAGAAGATTATAATATAATAGATATAGAAAGAAATTTACAAGATTGGACGATTCCTAATGTTCCAAAAAATCAAATATATAAATATTCTACTTTTTCTTCTAAATTATCATTTCTTACTAATTATACAATCAAAACAGTAGAAAAAACTATTAGCTTAATCAATGATTATGAATCATTACAATAATTAACAAGAAAAGCTATCAAACATCACAAAGAACAGAAATACTCTTTCATACATATTGGATTAGTACAAGTTGCTATAAAATCACTCACTAGAAATGGATTAAACACCTCAGTATTACTCTGTCTAAGAGATGGAAGACACTATAATTTTCATGATTCATTACTTTGAATGGTAGAATCAAGTTTGTTTCAAGGTCTAGTTTATTTTAATTATTTTTCAAATTATTCTCTTTCATTATTTGATACTAATATATTACATGCTTTAACATTAAATATTAAAACAAACAGTTATAACATGATGAAAGGGTCACATCCTTTAACCGTAGTATATAAAATCTATTATAAATTAATGAAAACAACACTAGAACCATAAGCTCTAATTTTCAATCCAAAAGAATACACATTATTATTACAATCTAGTACACAAAACTCTAGTGTACAAATTCCTAGACAAATTAATTGAAATCAAATTACTCTTCCTTATGAATGGCAATTAGAAAACATTACTCCATTACCTAGGATAGAAATAATTCTAAAGACAATCTTGAATATATAGATAAAAAAACCAGACGGAATAGTCCAAATGGCTTTTCAACCTTTTAGGAGATCTTTTTCACATCATTCTTCTCTAGCACCTTCTAGTTATCGTACACCCAGATCTGTTCTTACATCAAAATCTCAAAATTTTGACAACAAATTCCAAACTCTAGAAACACAGATTCGGGAAATTATCTCCAGAAATATTATTGATACACTAGTATATACTGTTAGTCATCCTGCTAGTCATCTAGATAGGGCATCCACCTCCCATAATCTTGAAAAGAAACCTTCTTCTCCAACATATTCACAAGTGATTGGAGATGACGCCCAAATATACACCCTAAGTAAAGAAGAATTTAAAATTAACAAATAATATCTCAAACAAGATTATATGAAAGAAGAAAACTGCATAAAATATTAGTATTTTTCTCAACTTTTACAAAAATAGAAAGGGATTATATTCAAGAAAAATATTACCAGTATTTGGAAGGAATACAAATTAATATACATTTCTTTACATGGTTCAAAATTTATAAATCAAACCAATTATCAACTATAAGCAGGACTACTAATCAATGGATTAAAGAAAAAAACAATCAAATTGTTTATGAAGAATATCCTCTTTTTGCAGCCATAAAATTCAATTAAAGAAATACCCAAATACTAGCCTCACCAATAAAAAAAATATAATAATACAGTTGAGGCTAAAAACATTGATAATATAATCCAACAAAATAATTATACTAATTTATATCTAAAAACCATGAGTAAACAATTAGAAAGAATTGAAGTCCAAATATCTCCTATTAAACCTACTATTAAAGAAGCAAAAGAAACCCCCTTATTTGTCCCTAATGAGATTCCATCTCATTTAAAAACTGTTTTTTCTAAAAACAAAAATGAATTATTAAAACAAATCTCTAACAAATTAGAAAAATTAACAATTAGTAATACTGCATCTACCTCAAAACAATCACATATTAATGTATTAAGTAAAACAGATTCTCCTGAATTATCTGACTCTAAAATAAGCAATATTGAAAACCAATTTAAAAATTTAGACTTACAAAGAGGAGATCATGTTAATAGCTTTTCAGCTAGAGATTCTAAACATCATGTTTCTATTACCTGTAATTGGTATCCAAGACCTATCCCTCCGGATATGCAATTCGAAGAAAGAGAACATATAGTAAGATCTGCCTTTTCACCAGATGTATTATATAAATGGAATATAGATGGATTATCTGAGTATGAAATATTAAACAATTTCCAAGAAATGATTAGGGTGGCTAATGTTTATAAAAGTAATAGAAAATCTTATCACCAAATAGCACATATTATTGTTACAGGTTTTATTGCCCAATTAAAAGGCTGGTGGGATCACTATCTTTCAAATGAACAAAAAACACAAATATTAACAGCATATAAACATGATGAAAATATGCAAGTAATTAAAACAGAAAATGGATTACCATTAGAAGATGCTGTAAATACTTTAATATATATATTAACCAAACACTTTGTTGGTGATCTTGTCCAATTTAAAGAAAGGACTAGTAACTTATTTATTAATTTAAAATGTCCTCAATTATCTAATTTTCGTTGGTATAAAGATGTATTTCTAACTAAAGTTATTATCAAAAATCATTGCCAGCAACCATACTAGAAGGAAAAGTTCATAGCCGAACTTCCATATTACTTCACCCAAAATGTACGAGAATTATTAGTAAAATCAGATGGTATTATTGATTTTCATTGTCTCACATATGGTGATATAATGATTACTATTAATAGAACTAGTTTAACCATGTGTAATGATTTAAGATTAAAAAAGTAAACGGATGAAGAAAATAAATTTGCTAAAAAAGAACTAGTTACCTTTTGTGAACAATTTTGTTATACTCCATTATTAGCCCCTTCAAGAAGACATGAAAAGGGAAAAAGAGTTTATAAGAATTATTTTAACAAAAACGAAAATATAAAAAACCTTATAAAAGAACAAAAGATAAACAGGTATATAACAAACCAATAAAAACTTCAAGAAATACTAATAAAAACAAAAAAAACAGATTGTTTGTTATAAATATGGAAAATGTGGACATTATAAGTCAAATTATAAGGTTAAACAACAGATTAATGAATTAGACGTATCTGAAATATTAAAAGAAAAATTATTAAATATTTTTATAATACATTCAAGTGAAGAAGAGGAAAGTTCATCTGAAGAATAAGAAATTTATCAATTAAAAGAATCAAGTCCTTCAGAATAATCTTCTGAAAGTGAATCTGAAGAAAATGAGATACAGGTCTACAATTGTCTTGATAAAAATAATTATTTTTGTAATAAAACCATTAATATACTTTCAAAGCAAGAGGATATTATATTAGAATTAATAGACAAAATTAAAGATCCACCAGAAATGAAAGATTATTTAGAAAAACTAATATATACTTTTAATAATCAAACCACTTCAGTAACCTCTTCAACACCTTATAATTTCTCAGAGATAGTAGGAAGATTTAAAATAGAAAAGCAACAAATTACATTACAAGACCTACAACAAGAAATTAATGAAATAAAACAAGGGGTTAGAAATTTAAAAGCATGCAATCTTAAATTGGAAGTTTCGAATGAACAATTACTA
Organism: Pterocarya stenoptera; assembly: GCA_003123785.1. NCBI lineage: Eukaryota > Viridiplantae > Streptophyta > Magnoliopsida > Fagales > Juglandaceae > Pterocarya > Pterocarya stenoptera. The sequence continues at coordinate 75,377 of QEOT01002648.1, forward strand.
CAAGAAATTATATTGTTTAAAATAGACAAAAATGTAGATACTCATAATAAAAAACAAGGAGATTGTTCAACAATAATTATTAAAGATGAAACAGACAACTTCATGAATATCCTCGATAAGATAAATTTTCAAAAATGGTATACTGAAATAACGGTCTCAATTAATCAAAACTTTTCTTTTACTACAATTGCTCTATTAGATACAGGAGCAGACTTAAAATGTATACAAGAAGGATTAATACATTCTACAAATTTTAAAAAAACAAAAGAAACATTATCCCAAACCAATGGAGTAAAATTAAACATAAATTATAAACTATCCAATGCACATATTTGCAATAATGGAATTTGTTTTAAAACAACATTTATTTTAGTAAAGAACATTAACACCAGAGTAATATTAGGGAATTCATTCATTACATTACTTTACCCTTTCTCTGTAACAGAGGAATGAATTTCCACTAAAATATTTAGACAAGAAATTCAATTTAAATTTTTATTTCCTCCTGTATCAAATGAAATTAATTCCTTAAAAGAAGTTTCATTAACCAAAGAAATTAATTTTTTAACAAAAAACAGGATTAAAAGAAAAGAAAAACAAATAAGTTTTTTAAAATAAGAATTAAAATATAAAAGAATTGAAAAACAATTAAAAGATCCACTATTAACTCAAAAAATTGATAATTTTAAAACTATAATTGAAAAAAGAAGTATGCTTTAACCTACTTAATGCTTTTTGGAAAAGAAAACAACATATAGAATTACCTTATGAGAAAGATTTTTCTGAAAAGAATATTTCAACTAAAGCCAGACCAATTCAAATGAATAATGAATTATTAGAATTTTGCAAAAAAGAAATTAATGATTTATTAACAAAAGAATTAATTAGAAAAAGTAAGTCACTTTGGAGTTGTGTTGCCTTTTATGTCAAAAAACAAACAGAATTAGAAAGAGGAGTTTCTCGGTTAGTTATTAATTATAAACCTTTAAATAAAGTATTATAATGGATTAGATACCCAATCCCCAATAAGAAATATTTGTTATCTAGACTTTATGACGCCACAGTATTTTCAAAATTTGACATGAAAAGTGAGTTTTGGCAAATTCAAATCACTAAAAAAGATCGATATAAAACAGCTTTTACAGTTGGACATTATGAGTGGAATGTTATGCTATTTTGATTAAAAAATGCCCCTAGTGAATTTCAAAATATTATTAATGAAATATTTATCCCTTTTACTCATTTTTCAATAGTCTATGTAGATGACATATTAATATTCTCTTCATCTATTGAACAGCACTGGAAACACTTAAATACTTTTGTCCAAATTATTAAACAAAATGGATTAGTTGTTTTATCACCAAAAATAAAATTATTTCAAAACAAAATTAGATTTCTTGGATATGATATTTATCAAGGAACTATTATTTCAATTAGTAGAGTAATAGAATTTGCTGATAAATTTTCAAATGAAATAAAAGATAAGAAACAATTACAGAGATTTCTAAGAAGTCTCAATTATGTTACAGATTTTTGTCAATCCCTCAGGCCATTATGCAAACTATTATTTAAAAGATTAAAAAGTAATCCACCTCCATAGACAGAAAAACATACAGCTATTATAAAAGTAATCTACCTCCATGCATATGGCTGGTTATACCGCCTATTATTACTGTTAAGATATTATTACTAAGTATATATATACTATTATTACCTGAGATTCACGTCTTTGGTATCAGATCCATTGGCGATTATATTGTTATTGTTATTTTTGTTATTGTTATTGATATTTTACTTACAATATCAAAAATACCAGCTATTATTATATTAGACTATAATATATATAATACTTAATATATTATGTTATATATTATAACATTATACCACATAATTTATTATATTGATATTTTATTTTGCTGTTTTATTGTCTATTTTGAATAATATTTATGGAATATTATTTTGCTCCTGGTGCTGGTTATCAAGATTTGTATGATTTAAAGTGTATGGGTTATAATCTAAGACTTGAATTACAAATATTGATATATGATATAAAGATCTTAAGGAGAAACTTTCATTAATAAAACAAGATAAAGAATCAATGATAACTAACTACCTTCTATATCAAAGAAGAAGAGAGTTATTAGAACACTGAGAAAATCATCGATGGCCTTTAGCGCGGAAACCATCTTGGGCTTAGGGCGCTTACCCACTGCACAGAAGCGGAACTCTGTCTCACCCAGTGGTCTAAAGACCACTCTCTTCTCGAAGCTCTCCATGCAGGCTTGGTGCTTAGAGAACCAGTCCATGCCCACATGGCATCAAACTCCTCCATGTCGAATGGGATTAAATCGGCAAGGAGGTGCCAACCTTGTATCTCTATCGTGCATCCCTTCAATACGAAACTACAATTTACGGAGTCTCCAAGTGGAGTAGAAACAGACATCACACGCTCCAAGGACTCAGGAGTCCTCTCACTTAAACAAGCAACTTACAGCATATAAAAGAACGTGTGACACCATAATCACCTAATACTAATGCACGATGGAGAAATAGGGAAAGAATCGGTCAGTGAGAGCTTCTTTAAATATCGCCTATGGAGGTGGAATTGCCTTGCGTAACTCTTGCAGAGTAAGCCCATGAGTAGACTTCTAACACCCGTTCGCCACGTCAAATAAGTTGTAAGCAGCGAATTCCATCTTCTCTTGTTTTGGACACAAGACTACGTGGAAGATCTTCTCTAGGTGCTCGATCCAGTTGCTAGCATCTGCTACCGAGTAGTTCGAAGGTTGTTGAATGTTGGATTGCCTTTGCGTCTCAGTTTATCTGCCAATAGCTATCTCTATCAGGCATATGATTGCAGTGGTGAGGTCCCTTGTATCTCGGGGAACCTCCTTGATATGAACCCGCAGGAATGGAATCCCTTGAACCCACAATCAAATTGAAAACTCACCCAAGAAAGTCAAATCAAGTTAATGGATGGAGAATCAAGACCCGATGAGAACTCATTTCAAGAACCTAGATTATATTAAAATCTAAACCCGTTGAAGAACCCGTCTCAAGAACCCAGATTACAAGGAAGAACGCCACAAAGGTTGTGATTTACCTTTGATAAGTTCAAAAGTTCAATTAAGAACAAGATGAGTAAAACTCAACTCACAATGAATAAATTCATCAAATTTCATAAACTAATCTTCAAAATGAGGCTACAAGAGTATTTAATGAAAACCTAATTGAAACCCTAGCCCAAATTAAATCCCTTTCTTCCTAAAATAGCCCTGGATGAATAGTACCGGGTGAACAGTACCGCGGCTACAGTATCACTACAGTACCTCTCATCAAAACCTTAGTTTCTAAAATGCAACTTTCCAAATAAGCCCTTGGCGAAAATACAAGACCTTCCAAAAAACTCTTGCCTATTAGAAATAAGATATATATCGGCCAAACATCCTCAAACCCACTTATTCTAAACTAATAAAATAAATACTTAAACAAATTGAAAGCCTTCAATAACAATAGGCCCAAACAATACTCTAAGTCATGTCTTTCATAACTTGTATCAAGTGGATCAAATTGGGTTCTCCTTCTTTAAAACCCATCTTGTCTATTGGGCTTTTGCTAACTTCATCCCAAATGGATTGCACCAATCCTTACATTGCTTCCTAGATCTTCTTAACTCTTGATCATGTAATTGGCCCATCTGAAACTTGCATATGATCTTTAAGACTAGGTCCACACTGGTTCCCATCACTCCTACTAATTCTCTACACTATGGGAGTAGGGTCGCCCCCCAACATCTATCTTTCCTAGTATTTCCTATCGGTATCATACCAAAACACGTATACCAATAGTAGTGGACTCATATGAAGCAAATGCGCATGACTTGCAATCACTCTAACATAATTCATGATACTCAATTGGAAAAAATACCTTTTAAACTTGTTGCGGAGCTTGGCATACTTTAGAGAGAGGACTTCAGCTTAGTTCATCCCTAAAGTCTACAGGACCTTATAACCTTTGCCCTGATACCAAACTTGTAACGACCCCGCCCGTGAAGGGTGGAATCGTTACGTACATACCTATTCTTAGCATATTTTTCTTTTCATTTTCCTTCCTTTTTTTTCCATCACCAACAGGGAAGACACTAAGTGTCTGCCTTTCTCTTCACAGTAATGCCTTGCTCCCGAGCCTCTTCGTCATTTTCTGGACGTTTAAAACCAAAGTGAGTCTAATACTTAGTAAGTAGTACACCATGCAGTGAACATACTAGGCATCTATTCCTTTCATTTTGAAAACATGTATACATAAACATCCTTAGAAATAACTAAACTTTCATGCATAAACATCCTTAGAAATAACTAGACTTTCATGCATAAACATATTTCATATTTTTCATCTTTCATGCATAATATGCTTTTCATGCATTACATCTTTCTACTTTCATAGGCCATTGCACATTGTTACGCTCTGCGTGCTAGGGTTAACGATCTTTTAAACCTATGGATTTGCCCGTGGCCACAGGTTGTAATCCCATTTCGTTAGGGTGCAGCATTGGGTGCACTACCATATATTATTACCCAGCATTACAATCTATCCATTCATTCATTGGGTATCCATTTTCATTAATGTGGCCATTACGTATTTTCATACATTGAAACATTTGTTTCCTTTCAGTTCTTTCGTACTTTCATTCATTTTAGTCATTTTCATTTAACAGTTTATTCATAGGAAAAGTACGTCACTTAAAACATAAGCTTAACATCATTTAAAAGTGTGAGCTTAAACATTGTCTCAAAGCATAAGCTTAAACATCATTTAACGCTTTCACATCATCTAAAGGCATGAGCTTAAATATTGTTTAAAAGCACGAGAATAAACATCATTTAAAAGCATGAGTTTAAACGTCAATTAAAAACATGAGCTTAAACATCATCTTTCAAGACATCCTTTAAAGTGTCAATTCTCAGGGACCTTTTAAAACGTTTCTTCAAGAACATTTTAAAATGTCAGTTCTCAGGAACATTTAAAGCATCAATTCATAGGAACATTTTAAAACTCATTTAAAGCATCATTTGAAGCATAAAATATGAGACGTTCATTTCCTTTCCTTTCCTTTGCATTTAAACATTTTCATCATCTTTTTTAGTTCAATGCATATGCATTTTCATGAACAAGATACATTTTTCATGCCATACTACGTATAGGAATAATCATAAGTTTCTTGAGAGAGCATGCATGAAAATCTCATGACGTAGAACCTATATGCATGCATTACCTTATACATATACACACAATTATAACCGATAGGGTACTTAACAGGGACTATCAAGAAATGGCTTATACATACTATATTCATTTACTCTTTTCATTAGAGGAACATTTGCAATAAGAGAGAGAGGGAGAGAGAGATATTCTTTTGTAAAGAGAACTTGATGTAAGAAGCATGGTCATAGCTACTTACTTCTATGCTCCTCGATACTTCCATCATCAATATAGGTCCTATTTCAATAAATAGCATAAGCGTGTTAATACTCATACAATATTATTTAGCCCTCCCTTTTAAAGAGAAAGCTACGATACTACAATTTAATGTCTGTTCTAAGCTTAACATTAACCCAAATGACTACTCATTACCTCAACTTATAAGAGAAATAACTGAAATATTAAGACATGCTAGCTATCCATGGAAATGCTATTTTAAAACTTACATGAAATGTAGTTAAGAATTCATAAGCTTCAAGGAAGGTTTCTTGGTTCAAGCTCACTTTGGGTTATAGACATTAGGAGATAAAAAACTGGAATTCTCAACAATAGGCTTTAAAATAGATTTAGGCATCTCAAGTAGGCCAAACAAGCTTAGGGAACATGCCCTTTTGAATCAACTTGTGGTCCCTTATTATAAAAAGGTTAGCTTATCAATATTTTGGGACTCTTGGATTAGGTAGAATTTAACCAAACGAGGGACAACATAAATGGACTATTTTTATATCAAGACATGGCATGACATGGGCTTAGGGATACTTGGACAGCTTTGCATATCATAATACATCATGCAAAATTAATCTCTTACATCTAACTACTAAACTATAACCTATTCACATAAGCAATATATTAATTAGTTTAGATAAAACCTCCCATTTAAAATTAAAGTAATAGAAAGTATAGCAAGTTACCCATTAAGAAACTTTAAAACCTTTAAACACTTAAGTTTATGATTTACTCACTTAATCCATTTAAAAGTAAGATATAAAATTATAGAACCAAGCAAAACCTCTAAACCAAACCTCTAGCATCCTAAAAATAGATTACTAACCAAATCTCAACACAAGGTACATGATACCAAAATATATAATTTAAAATCACTATAATCATCAACTATGATTAAACCAAGTTTAATATCAACATAGCTTTTTTGAAATATAGAAAAATACATAGCAAAACAACTATAATAACATTCGGTTTGGGCCAAAAATAGGGCATATATATTTATTTGCAATATAGGAAATTAAACACATCAAAACATAAGCTAAAACAACTTAATGGGCTTCCAAAATCACATTAAAATAAATAAGTCAAATTAGGATTTTATCTTAAACTCGTAGCCCCTTCCAAAACACAAGTGGAAGATCAAATAGAGGGACAGGCATGTGGATGAAGAGTAACACGATATCACTATTTTAAACCTCAAAACCGAAACATCAAAAATCAACAAGAGAAACCCACTTGATAACTATGGGTAAGTTTCGAAATACACAAGGGAGAGAGTTGAAGATGCTCTTACCTTGCTATAGAGTCAAAAGCTTGATGATGATGAGAGGAGTTGATTTCTTGAAGAACAAAAGAGATGAGAAAAAGAGAAGGTGTTGGCGTTGGCTTGGAGAAGAATATGAAATTTTATTTTCTTCCTCTTGGGTGAGGCCAATGGGTAGGGGAGGGATAAAGGGAAAATGATTTTAATTCATCATTTTTATGTAGCTTTGACCGTAAGTTTGGAGGAGGGGCAAGGAGGGGAAAAAAAAAACTAAATTGCTTCCCTTGGAAGCTTTCGGTGCAAGAGAGAAAGAAATGGGTCAAAACTTATAACATAAGCTTGGAAGATGGATGGACCAAATGGTGGAGATCTATCCACCTCAAAAATGCTTTTCAGTTACCAATCCAATGATAGAGATTAATTGGGTCATTTCTTAAGTAAATAAAATTAAAGGACTTAAGAGAAATATCTCAAAGTTTTAAAAAAATAATACTTTGATTTATTTTAATAAATCAGATTTTAAAATAAAATATACTCATCTTAAAATAAAATAATTAAAAGTAATAATAAAAATCTTTATCTCAAAATATTTAATTTAAGGAATTAATAAAGTGACGTAAGGACCTATGTAGTAGGATTCGGGTATTACAATATTAGTATATTTATATATTATATAGTATTATATTGATATAATTACTATATTAATATTACTATTATATACTAATATTAGACGGCTAACCGAGAATTAGGATTTGCTAATGGCCAAAACGGCATAATTAATAAAAATAAAAATAATAATATAATAATAATATCACATATTTATGCTAAATCAATTGATGTGTTTGATGTAATGTTATTTTAGATAACTTATTAAGAACATAATATATTCTTAAAATCTAATATTAATTATTTGGAATTAATTTTTACATTTTTAACAAATTTGAAATTACTAAAAATGTTAATCTTGAACCTAATATTATTACTTATAGTTAATAAAAAAATATTATTTTCATTAATCTTTAATTCCATTACTTTATACTTTAATAATTTATCCAACATTATTAACACTATTCCAAAAGTTTTAAAATTCTTAATAAATTAGTTTATTTAAAATTATTAATATGATGTACATATTTAAAAATAAAACATTATAGTATTAATTAACGAGGAATAAATTAATATATAACATAGACATTTGGTTATAATTAAAATAATTAACAACAACAATTTACTATATATATATATATATGAAAAGTGGTTAATAAAACCGGCTCGTGCAACCGAATTGTAACCGCCAGATCATCTTAAATGAAACGGTGTGTTTCAAGTTGAGCAAAACACACCGTTTTTGAAAAACAATTCGAGGGCTTCCCCTTCTCTCTTCTCTGTGCCTGACTGTGATCATCTCTCCCTAACCCTAAGACCAAAACGAAGACGGCAGCTCACACACGAAGCTCGAAGCTAGCCACGGAGACACGGAAGGAAGGCTTTGAGGTAACCTCCCCGATTTCTATTTCAATTTCGATTTTGATTTAACACGAAAATTAATGGAACACACCGATTGTATTCTGCATTTTTCCTCCAAATTTCATTTAAGATGATCGTCGTTTTGGACTTCGTAGCTCCCCGATTTCTATTTCAATTTCGATTACAAAAAACATTTAGATTTCACGATTATAGGGCTAGAAATTTACAGGCAAATACGAACTTCTTGAGAAATTTTGGTCTGTGAGATTTGAGGAGATATCTTGATTTACATGAGTATTCCATTCTTTTTTCTTTTAATCAATTATCTTTCTCTCATCTGTCCTGGCCCACGTTTTCAAACACCGGTTAATTATTTATGGCAAATATCTACATGCTTACTTTGGGGAATTTTCGAAGCTCCAAGACCATAGACCTTTATCTGCACTGTAGGTAAGCCACGGACTGTGAAGTGCGTTCTGGATGAAGGGAAAGCATCATGAGGAAAGAAGCAGCAGGCTGTGAATCAAATATGCAGCCAACGGAATTAACTACCAGAGAAAACGGGGCGTTTTAAGGAATAAATGAAACGATGTGTTGAATTCATCTTAATGAATAAACTGTTAGTTAAACGATGTGTTTCTGCTTAATAAGGCGACGTCGTTTCTTTTTGATGTAACAGAAAGTAGTTAGAATCTGTTAGTGAGTTCGTGAACGTGTAGTATAAAATGTAGAAGAAAAGGAGGAAGAGGGATCGAAAAAACGTTTGGAAGTGAATTGTAAGGAGCTTGGAGATTGCTCGAAAATCTCTTCCAGGAATTGAAGTGAATTCTTGGTTTATTCTTTTTGTTCTTTCTGTGTTCTTGTTCTAATTAGCATACACCGTAACCTGCATCATCACTGCGTGTTTCTGAAACTAGAAGGCATGTAACAATTGGTATCACGGCGGCGTTCCATGGCTGATAACACGCGCGCTGCGGCTTCGAAGGCTCAGCAAGAGGAAATCTTGAAGCAATTAGAGGACCACCATCATGCTATTGATGGTATTCAGGGACGACTTGATCAACTGTCGGATATGTTGAAATCATTGGTTGAGCTTCAGCAGATTAACTCTCGCAAGGAAGAGAATCTTGATGACAATTCCTTGGGTAGACGTTTTAATCATGAAGACAGGGTTCCAAGGGGAATTAAACTCGATTTTCCTCACTTCGATGGCTCTAATCCGGGAGCATGGATCTTCAAAGTGACACAATACTTTGAATATCATCAAGTTTTGATCAATCAGAGACTTTTAATGGCTTCTTATCATATGGAGGGTGAGGCCCTCGTATGGTATCAAGATGCATTGGATGCAGGTATTTTTACATCCTGGGAATCCTTTGTACGAGCCTTGCTGGTTAGGTTCGGTCCTACAGCCTACGATGATCCTATGGAGGCTTTAACAAGATTAAAGCAGGTTTCTTCTGTGGCAGTCTATAAAGCACAGTTTGAAGCCTTGTCTAATAGGCTGAAGGGGTTATCAGAAAAGCATAAACTGAGTTGCTTTATGAGTGGCCTGAAAGATGAAGTTAGACTACCGGTAAGAATGTTGAACCCAATCAATCTTAACGCTGCCTTTGGTCTTGCAAAGATCCAAGAAGAATATGTTCTGGCAGCAAGAAGATCTTGGAGAAATACTACAGCCTTGCCTGTTCCCAATCAGGGAGCAACAATGGACGAAGGTACCAAGCTCCAACGAAATGCAATGCCAGCCAGGAAAATTTTTTCTTCACAAATGGATGAGAAGAGGAAGAAAGGCCTCTGTTATCATTGTGAGGAAAAATGGAATCCTAGTCATGTGTGTAAGACTCCTAAGGTTTATGTGATCCAAGCTAATAGTGAAGACTCACAGCACATTCTTAAAGATTCAGTAGAGTCTGAGCAAGTGGAGAATGATGCTGAGGATGATGCCACCTTAGAAGTTTCGGTTAATGCCATTTCTGGGTGTAATAATGGCAGTGCTATGAGACTGCAGGGTAGTATTGGCCCTTGTTCTGTTGAAATCCTTATTGATTCGGGGAGCACACATAACTTCTTTGATCCCTTAGTGGTTCAAGCAGCTAAGTTGAAGATCAAGACAGATGGCAGTTTGCAAGTGAGGGTAGCCAATGGTGATAAAATATCGAGCCAGGGACGTGGTGAGGAGGTAATCAAGATTCAAGGTTCAAGATTTTCTATACCATTTCATGTTCTCACCTTAGGGGGCTGTGATATAGTCCTCGGGGTCAAATGGCTTCAAACCTTAGTGTCAATCACTTGGAACTTTAGTGATATGACAATGAGTTTTGATTGGGGTGATCAGAAGATTAAGCTGCAAGGGATTACTTCTGCCAGTGTTCATATGATGACAGAAACTATGGCACTGAAATCAGATTTTATAAGTCAGCAAGGGTGGTTGCTGCAGCTAATGCCTGTGGAGCAACAGAGGTATGAAGATCATCTTGAAGGACCTATGGCCGAGTTACTTAAAAAGTTTACTGATGTGTTTGCTGAACCTGTTGGCTTACCACCAAAAAGAATTTTTGATCACCACATCAACCTGAGGGAAGGGGCTCCTCCTGTTTCAGTTCGACCTTATAGGTATCCTCATTACCAAAAATCTGAGATAGAAAAAATTATTCATGATTTGTTGCAAACTGGTGTAATAAGGCCAAGCCACAGTCCCTTTTCGTCTCCAGTCTTATTGGTTAAAAAAGCCGATGGCACTTGGCGTATGTGTATCGACTATAGGGCTCTTAACCAAGAAACCATAAAAGATAAATTCCCCATTCCTGTCATCGATGAACTTTTGGATGAACTATTTGGAGCCCATGTTTTTTCTAAGCTGGATTTACGGGCTGGCTATCATCAGATTAGAGTTAAGGAGGGAGACATTCAGAAAACAGCCTTTAGAACTCATGAAGGCCATTATGAGTTCTTGGTTATGCCCTTTGGGCTTACCAATGCTCCTGCTACATTTCAAAGCTTGATGAACCACATTTTCAAACCTTATCTAAGAAGGTTTGTTCTGGTTTTTTTTTTATGACATTTTGGTGTATAGTAGAAATTTTGAGGATCATTTGTCACATGTAGAAACTGTGTTGGACACTTTGAGGCAGCATTCTCTTTATGCAAAGAGCTCTAAATGTAAGTTTGGGGTGCATGAAATAGAGTACTTGGGCTACATTATTTCGGGGAAGGGGGTACAAACAGATGCTGACAAAACTGCAGCCATGGTTCAATGGCCTGTTTCTAAAACCTTGAAATCCTTGAGAGGGTTTCTCGGATTAACAGGTTACTATCGCAAATTCATACGTAATTATGGATCCATAGCAGCCCCTTTAACAGGATTGTTAAAGAAAAATTCCTTTTGTTGGTCTGAAAAGGCTGCTGCTGCCTTCGAGTTACTGAAAAACACAGTGAGCAATCCTCCAACCTTGCGGTTACCAGATTTTACTAAAGTGTTCACCATTGAGTGTGATGCTTCTGGTATAGGCCTTGGGGCAGTTTTGATGCAAGAGTCCCAGCCTATAGCATTTTATAGCAAAGCTTTGAAGGGAAAAGCACTACTTTTATCCACATACGAAAAGGAGCTTTTGGCTCTAGTCTCTGCTGTCCAGAAATGGAGACCTTACTTATTGGGCCATCCCTTTAAAATCAAAACTGATCAACAGGCATTGAAGTTTCTGGTGGAGCAAAAGATTGGCACTGAATCACAGCACAGATGGGTGTCGAAATTAATTGGTTATGACTTTTCAGTTGATTACAAAAAAGGCAAGGAGAACTTGGTAGCAGATGCACTTTCGAGAAGAGATGAGGAGGAACAAGCAGTTGTTGCAATGATTTCCTTCCCAACTCCTTTGTGGATTGAAGAGTTGAAGGGGAGTTATTCATTATCTTCTAAATACTCGGAGATAATCACTAAGCTGCAGCAAGGTCAGGAGGCACCTAAACACTTCTCTATCCAGCAAGGCTTGTTGCTGAGAAAAGGAAGGTTAGTAATCATTCCTTCTTCCTCATTCCAGTCCAAAGTATTACAGTTCATCCATAATAACCCACAAGCAGGACATGTGGGTTATCACAAGACTTTACAGAGGGCAAGAAGAGATTTCTGGTGGGAAGGTATGCGGACTGATGTAAGAAGATTGGTTAAAGAATGTGAGGTTTGTCAAGTCAGCAAGCATGAAACCGTGCAATATCCAGGTCTCTTACAACCATTATCAATTCCAGAATCCCCATGGTTAGACATTTCCATGGATTTCATTGATGGACTGCCAATGTCGAATGGGTTTTCTGTGGTCCTTTCTGTGGTGGACAGATTAACCAAGTTTGCCCATTTCTTTCCTCTTTCACATCCATACACAGCTGTGAAAGTTGCTCAAGTTTTTGTTTCTGGGGTCTTTAAATTGCATGGCTTACCAAGGTCAATTGTCTCTGATCGTGATACCGTTTTCACTAGTTCATTCTGGAAACAATTGTTTGAGATGCAGGGTGTTTCTTTGGATTTCAGCTCTTCTTACCATCCTCAATCCGATGGTCAAACAGAAGCATTGAATAAATGCTTGGAAGGATACTTAAGATGTTACTGCAGTCACAGGCCCAAAGAATGGACTTCTTGGTTACCATTTGCTGAATGGTGTTACAACACTACACTGCATTCTTCCATCAAAATGTCCCCATTTGAAGCTCTATATGGATATGCTCCCCCAAAGCTGATGGCGTATGTATCAGGTACTTGTTCTAATGATTCTGTGGATAGGCAACTTAAATCCAGAGAGGAATTGTGGAGTTTATTGCGGGAGAACATGAAGAGATCACAGCAGAGGATGAAGTTTTATGCTGACAAAAACAGAAGTGAAAGATCTTTTGAAGAAGGTGAGTGGGTCTTCTTAAGACTCCAACCTTATCGGCAGAAGACTGTAGCAATGAGACATAACATGAAGTTAGCACCGAGATTTTATGGGCCCTTCCAGATTGTGAAGAAGTTGGGATCTGTTGCTTATAAACTTAACCTGCCTAGTTCATCCAAAATACACCCAGTTTTTCATGTTTCTTGCTTAAAAAGGAAGATTGGCCAGACTGTTGTACCCTTACCTACATTACCCCCCACGGATGCTAGTGGCCAGTTACAGCCTGAGCCTCAGAAGATATTGGACAGGAGAATTTCAAAGAAGGGAAATCATGCTTTGACAGAAGTATTGGTGAGTTGGGTGGGAACTGCAGTGGAGGATGCGTCATGGGAGAGCTTGTGGAAATTGAGACAATTGTATCCCCACCTTGTGGGTACTGTACTGTGAAGTGCGTTCTGGATGAAGGCCTTGTGGGCAAGTCCTTTAAGGAGGGGAGAATGTGAAGTGCGTTCTGGATGAAGGGAAAGCATCATGAGGAAAGAAGCAGCAGGCTGTGAATCAAATATGCAGCCAACGGAATTAACTACCAGAGAAAACGGGGCGTTTTAAGGAATAAATGAAACGATGTGTTGAATTCATCTTAATGAATAAACTGTTAGTTAAACGATGTGTTTCTGCTTAATAAGGCGACGTCGTTTCTTTTTGATGTAACAGAAAGTAGTTAGAATCTGTTAGTGAGTTCTGTTAGTGAGTTCGTGAACGTGTAGTATAAAATGTAGAAGAAAAGGAGGAAGAGGGATCGAAAAAACGTTTGGAAGTGAATTGTAAGGAGCTTGGAGATTGCTCGAAAATCTCTTCCAGGAATTGAAGTGAATTCTTGGTTTATTCTTTCTGTTCTTTCTGTGTTCTTGTTCTAATTAGCATACACCGTAACCTGCATCATCACTGCGTGTTTCTGAAACTAGAAGGCACGTAACACGGACACAAATTAGCATCTACTATTGGTCCTGCAATTATACATCTTTACTAACAAAAGAGGGCACCATTTGATTTTCCATCATAAAAGTGATGCTTGCAAGGCAATACCATGAGTTTTTAGTATTTTGAGATTTAAAATAAGTATCTGTTTTGATACCCTTGACTCTGAACTTCAGCCCACAAGAACTACATTTCTTTATTGTTATTATCCTGTGGGATTACTCCTCTTGATTATTCCACATGTACTTGCTGGTATTGTAGTTAACAATTAGCATTTTGAGCTTTTGATTTTGAAGTTGTTGTTCAGTTCCCTCCTAGTTGGTAATTTATAGTTAAATTAGTCTGGTTAGGCACTGGTGGAGTATCCATGAATTGGAAGAACATTCTCCTCGCCATAATATTTTGCTTCCTTTACTTAATGCCCAGAATGCTTGGCAAGCACCCATATCCTATATGTTTCTGGCAAATGTCTACATGCTAATATTTAGCTGCTTCACCCATTGAAAGATCCTTGATGTTATGCAGTTTGGGAAAATTGTCTCATATTTTGATGGTTTGAGCTTTCTCATTACTGGTTGTTGCGTGCTCTCTGGCTAGGCACACGCATTTGTTGAGTGCTCTATTGGACCATGTATGTCTCATATTTTTTGAAGCATGTATGTCTCATATTTTTACTGGTTGAGCACTCTATTTATTGGTAATGAGCTTTGCATTGGGGTGTAAACAGGATGAATTTTGTGCTTCTCAGGCTTGGCTCAACCGGATTTATAGCAGGCTTGAGCTTGGCTTGTGGAAAAAATCTCAAAGCTCTAGCTCTGCTTGGCTCAACTTGATTAGGATAAGGTAGCCCAAGTGCCCCTTAAAAAGATGCAGCCCAAGTAGATCTCAAGCTCAAAATACTAATTTATGTTGTAGGGGGCATAAATTACTAATTGTGTTTCTGTAACATCAGTTATGGACTTTCTCTTGTATGCATCTTATGTACTTGGACTATGCCTCTTTATAAGTTTTAATAATTGTTTTTTACTTGTAAAAAAATCAGTTGTGGGCAAAAAAAGGATGTAAATTAATATAGCTTCAAATTGTTAATTTTTTTTTTTATAAGTAAACAAATTATATTGATCAAAGAATAGGCAAAGCCATGTACATAATTCTAAAAGAGAATACAAAAGGCAGCCCCTACACTAGGTAGGCGCATAATTCAAATTGTTATTTACAGTGGTTTAAGTTTGTTTTGCCTTGACTCTAATTCATTTTTCAATTTGTCAATATAATGCACATTTGTTATCTAGGATCATGCCATGGCACGCCAGGATTGATGCATCATCAGAATAGAATAGATCTCGTGTGCTCCCCTACTGGAGTTTATAGAATGCACATGTGGTTCATATTGACTAGGTATTAGGAGCTGAATCTTCTCGTTAGCGTACTTATTCATTTGCAGCTTCTTTTTCATCTGTATTATTATATTGCACAGGTATATTTTCAACTGGAGAATTTGAGCCGTGGAGATCCTCCCTACAAGTCTGTTGCTATGTAAGAGGGCAGATGAGATTGAGAAGAGAGAGATGGTGCTTCTAGACCAACAAGTTGAACTAAGGAGTTCACGCACACTACTCCGGCTGTATTGGGTTTTTGTAGTTGTTGTGTCATGTTGCTTTGTAGTATCTAAGTAATTTTGGAAGGTTGTATTGGGCTTTTGTAGTTATTGTGTCATGGTTTGTAAATCCATGTATGAAACTCTATAGTATCAAGAACCTGTGCAAAAATCAATGTGACTCATGTTCCTTTTTTTTTTTTTTTTTTTTTTT
>QEOT01002648.1:92214-107925 GCA_003123785.1 Pterocarya stenoptera
CCAAAAAAAAAAAAAAAAAAAAAAAAGCATAAAACTGGCCAAGTTTCACACACGGAGACCACAAGGAAACAGAACTATGATTCACAACTTTTTTAATCACCAAAGACGAAGAACGACGCTGCAGTGCAGAACACAGTGAGGTACCCTGTTCTTCACGTTTTCATGTATGTTGTGTTGAAATGAATTCTTCCCACCCGTTTCTTGTACGCTTCTTTTTTCTTTTTCTTTTTTTTAACTTGCCACGTCTGCCGGTTACTCCAAGGTTGCATGAGCAGGTGGTAGAAAAACGATTGGCGGCGGTAGAAAAACAAGGAAAGGAACTACTGTTGTACCAAAATATCCTTAATTTACAGCAAAAACACCAAAATGCACATGAATGCTCAAACTTGTTGTCAAGTATTTTTTACTGGACTAAATTTGAAAATCACACCATAACTTTTTTATTTTTGTAGATTAAATTTTGAAAACAAAGGTTGGTAAAAAATGCTGAACTATAAAAGAATAGATTAAAATTTTGAGACCACTTCATCAAATATTGCCCCATCTATAGCAAATGCATGTGGAAGATTGGGAGTGAGATCAATATTTAATATTTTCACGACACAAAATGATATATATATATATATGAATAATTCTATTTATATAACTTATAATTATATTATTAGTATTAATTTTTATATTTAGATTCTAGTAATAAATAAGTTAGAGCTTAAATAATCAGAGATTTTTAAGTAAATATCAAGGCATTTGAAAATTTCGGATATTTTAAGATTTCAAGAAATTTAATTTTTTTTAGGAAAAGAAATTACTTAGCATTTTAGGTTTAATTATTAAAAAAGGAATAAATTTCGGATAGTTATAGCAATTATGTGGCAATTTTATAGGTGACGAGTAATTTTCGTTCAGCATTGTTGTGAAGAAATTTAGAAAGCTAAAAAGTTCAAATAAGTAGAGTTCCTATGCTAGAATTTGCATAAAAATAAAATAAACTGAGGTCAATTTTAAAAATATGCTTGTTTTGTTATGAAAAGAAATTTAAAACGTCAGTTATTTGTTCTGCATTACTCATAAAATTCTATATAAAAATAAAATATTTTCTGACATGACTTGGTGAGTCGTTAACTTATTTTATTGAAGATTTTCTTTAGTGTCCTATGGAGGAACATGGTTATTTATGTTAAATATTTTATGAAGTTTCTGGATTATATATAATTGTGCTATTGGAGAGAATATTTAGTATTAGGAGCTAACTCTCCAGACCTCAAGGACCAGGGCGTTACATTCCCATCCATCACACCTACTGATTTTTTTACGTAAATTGCCTGTGTCAGCTTATGATTAGAGGGTGTAAAACATGAATAAGTACCCCACCTATTTTGAAGTTAAACTCATCACAATATTCCAGTTTCGTGTTTGTAACTGATTTAATTATACCGAATTTGTTTCTATTGTTGCAAAACCCCCGTAAGGGTAAATAACTATACTTTTAACTTCCCATTCTTAAATTACTCACCAATAATCGGATCAAACCCGGCCAAAAAAGAATCCAGAATAAAAAGACCGCGGGCATTCTCAATTCTCATTGAAATTTAGTTGCAGATTTCGTCTTTACATAGACAGATTTATACACCTTTGTTGTAGAAATGACAAAAAAAAAAAGCTTAATTCATAGTATAAAAATCAGAGGCCACTGGATGCTCTCAACCCTTTGATAGAAAAAGAACTTTAAGGTCATCAACAACAGAAATTGTTTTTATAATTACATATCATCGACAATATGAAATTGTACTGATGTGCGCTGCAACAGACACATTATGCTTCTGCAGCTAAAGCTTGGAAACCAGGGTAAAATCTTCAACTATATCACAGTTGCTTTCACAAGATGGAACACGAGCAGACAATTTTCCTAGGTGAATCATCAATCTTCTTTTCTGTCCACACAAAAGCATTATGCAATGTCAAACTAAGTAGCTTCCACCAACCACAATCAAATTCTTATGGCCAAAAAAAAATCATGCATGCCATAAAATTGACTCAGTCAATGTCCCCATAACGGTTCTGGTTCAATGCATTTTAAGCTGACAATCTTCAAATTTTGAGGTTTTTTACTTCTTTTATTTGCTTATAAGAAAAGAAGGTTTATGAGCCATCATATTGACATTAACCATAAAAATCTAATAAATGGTAGCACTGATAGAACTAGACACAGCACATGGTCTAATGTAAAAGATTCATCCAGCCTTGCTTGACCATGTTCACATTTATACTTGTTAATCCTAAGAAAAATCAACATAGGATACTGACAATTGAACCCCAAGGGGTTGGCTCAAGTGGTGAAGGCCTTGATCTTGGGGTATCATTCCCTTCAAGGTCCAAGGTTCAACACTTCATGGGTGCAAACAATCCTTTGGGGCCACACCCCTTAGTGAAAAGTCAGCGATTTAACCAGTTCCGTATAGAAAAACTTCCAAGGGTGCGGTGCAGGGGACCGAGGTTTACTTTACAGGGATGGATCCGAAAGGCCTTGTCTTGAAGAGGTTCCCCAACATCAAAAAAGAAAATAAAAAAGGATACCGACAACTGTCAATCTTCATGGCTAACCAAGATGTGGACAATCATGAAGCTGAGGAATAGGTGACCTATCCAATGAGAGTAAATAGGCATATGTAACAAGAAATGGGGTGGGAGAGGGGGTAATAAGTTATGCACCCCAATCTCATGTGGTGGGTAGGGGATCCAAAATCTAAAGATGTTGAACTGGGCTCTCCTTGGAAAATTGCTATGGCATTATATCAAGAGGGGGGAGGCATTCTGGAAGGTGGTGATAACTTCCAAATATGGTGGTAATTGGGTGGGATGGTGCTCTTTGGAGGTACAAGGTCTTATGGTGTGGGCCTGTGGCAAAACAAAAGGGTTTAGGGATTTTTTCTCAACACATCGGATTCATGTTGGGTGATGGTTCTACGATCAGTTTTTGGGATGACACTTGGTGCGGTGATAGAGCGGTTAAGAACACTTTCCCTACCATATATATGATTGTGAGCAGACTGGAGGCATCAGTGGCTGAGTTATTGGAAATTTTGGGTGGTTCTATTCAGTGGAATGTTCGATTCCTTAGAGCGGCACATGATTGGGAAGTTGGGGTTCTTATATAATTCTTCAAGTTATTGTACTCTACCGAAACAAGGATTCAAGAAGCAGACACGATGTCATGGAGTCCCTCTAAAAGAGGGAAATTCTCTGTCTGTTTATTCTATAGGGTCATCACTAATTAGAAGAGTAATCATTTCCGTTTCAGGAACGGTTGGAAGAGTAAGGCAACTTTATAGACTGCTTTCTTTGTATGTACAGTGGCATTAGGGAAGATCCTGACCATGGACAACAAATGGAAATACTAAATTATAGTGATCAACTGGTGTTGTATGAGTAGGAAAATTGGTGAAACAGTAGACCACTTGCTGCATCATTGTGAGGTTTCCAGGGCCCTATGGGATGACATTTTTGGCAGAGTTGGATTGGTATGGGTTATGCCTAGGAGGGTGGCAGATCTTATAGCCAGCTGGATAAGTCTTCATGGTATCCTGCAGATTGCAGCAATATGGAAAATGGTCCCAATATGCCTTTTGTGGTGCATTTAGAGGGAAAGAAACAATTGGAATTTCAATGATAAGGAATGCTCAGTAGAGCAATTCAGAAGATAATTTTTCAACACACTGTTTTTCTGGGAAATAGCTTTAGATTTCAATGGGCTTAATATTCATGATTTCCTTGTATCTACTTCTTCTTACTAGCTAGATGTTTTCTCTTGTGGTACTTCCAGTGTACTTGGTTATGCGTGCTGAATCAATAAAGTTTTACTCATAAAAACAAACAAAACATTCTTCCCTAGGATAATAACAAGCATAACCAGATAAAAATCATGTGGGTTCATACAAGACATTTGCAAGTAACCAACAGGAGGATAGGGCAACAATGTGTAAAAGCAAATCGAGCAGTGATGTTGCATTTAAGGGAGTTCAAGTTGGAACTGAAAACATTATCCACTACCAGAAGCAAGTTCATAGACTGATTTCAAGGTAAATGTCAAAGCCATGGTATGAAGGAGGAAAAACGTCTTTGTAAGGAACTGAAACAAATTTTTTCTTTTTGATAAGTAATAAGGAACTGAAACATTCATAACTTTAATTTAAGATGCAAATAACCTGTTTTAGTCTTTGCTAGAGATGGCTGTACGACAACATGCATTATTACAACACTTCCGGCACTGTCACCAAAAGGCATTTGACACTGACCAACAGTCTTGGTGTTTTCCAAGATTTTACCAGAACTGATTAGTTTCACTTCATTCGCTGCCTTTGGTACGTATGTTTTACCTATGGATAAGAAAAGCATTTAAGAAAAATCAAAACACAAACCCGGATGAAAGATATTCCCCATCGTCACCTGATTCAGTCTATAGCTTTTATCAGTGTATTTAAGACAAAATTCCAAGAATTTACTGAAGGAACATTGGTCCAAAAAGACTCGTACAAAATTTCAAAAGAACTGTAAGGCTCCGTTTGTTTGCACAAACCTCATATCTCATATCAATCATTACAACTTTTTCTAATTCCCATACAAAAATCTAATAAACAATTCAACTTTTTCAAATTTCAAAATAAAAATAATACTAAAAAATGTATTCTAACAATATTTTATTCAATTACTATTCAAAATATCTCGTCTTATCTCGTCTGAACTGTGTATCCAAACGGAGCCTAAATGTCTTAGTTATTTAAAACTTATAAATCTCCCATAGATTGCTTTCCGGGTTCCATTCCACCAAAAAATAGAATCAAATTGAAACGCGGGCAAATGCCTACAAAATAACCAAAAATCCGCTACCCAACAAGCAACCTTTAATGCCGGTTTTAAATTCTTCCTGATTTAATGTCTACAAAATGATCATCCATAGGAAAAAATGGAAAAATTGATACCAAAAAATTAAAAAAAAATAATTAACAAGTAAATAAGTATGTGAATTTTATAAATTACTAATCAATCGAGAGAGAGAGAGAGAGAGAGAGAGAGAGAGAGAGTCAAATACTATACAAGATTAAGAGAAACCGAATAGGGAATCATAAAATAAGAAGAGGGGTTTAACTTTCTTTATTAGAACTCTTTGTACTTGGGCTATTGCTATTGATTTTAATGGCCTAGATTTTCATGATTTGCTTATCTCTATTGCCCCTACTTAGCTAGGGCAAACTATACATGTACCGGGCTTTGCCTATTCTTCGATTAATATAATTTATTTACTTATTAAAAAAAAAAAAAAAAGGTGAGCAGAGGAACCAACCTTTGGGCCAATCGGAGACAACCCTCTGCTTAAGCATATCGACGGTGGAGGCCGAGGAGTATTGAAAAGGGCCCAAATCGGAGCCATCGAAGAGCCTGAACTTGATGTCGAGCAGGTCCTCCACCGGCATCTGTAGTTTGAATTTCTCTGACGCTCCTCCGACCGATCGATTCGAAGGTGTCCCAGCCCCGCTACCGGAAACGTGCTTTATCAAATCACACCTTCCGAATTCGTAGACTATAAATCCAATCAAACTTCAATACAGCGAAAACGAAAATAAAAATTAAAGTAAAAAAAGAAAAAAGAGAAAAATATAAAGATCAAATCAACCTTCCGCAGCCGTAGTTTAAGATCAGAAGAGGCTCATCTAGCAAGGATGGAATTTATTCTCGTTTTATTTTGGTTTATCTGATTTGGTGCGTGGGTTTTGAAAGGAAGGAAGAAATAAAAGGAAAGGAAATGGTATTGGTTTGGTTGGGGCTGACGAAGATATCTCAAGAGTCAAAACGTGTTTCACAATCTCATTACCGAACCGAACTGGCGAACCATAAGAAAACGGCGTTGTTTTTCATTTGCTTTCCTCTTTCGCATTAAAAAACCTTCGTTAATATAACGGTGACTCATCCGTCGCATTTGGATTCATAATGAGTTGAGTAGATTATAAATAATAGAATAAAATATTATTAAAATATTAATTTTTAATATTATTATTATTTTAAAATTTTAAAAAGTTGAATTATTTATTATATTTTATGTGAAAATTTAAAAAAATTGTAATGATAAAATGATATTAGTTGAAGTGGGTTTTATTCAAACTTTGTATATATAAGTTCTAAGGTATATATGTTTCGTGCGTTTTTTTTTTTTTTTTATTAAGTGATGTGTATTATTAAAAAATAATTTTTTTGTAATTCTTAGACATCTATTTTTTTCAAAAGGAATACACAGAATTTGCACATTTGAAAATTGTAAATATCATTTCTCAATATATAAATATAACGCCCTGTTCCCGTGGGTAGGGAAAGTTAACTCATGTCACCTAAAATCATCTTCAATAACACTTTTAAAATAACTTAGAGTCTCTAAAACATATTAACCTATTTGTTCAACACAAATATCTATGTTCAACACAAATATCCAAGTACCTTAATAATATACATTAATATTTCTACAAAAACTAGAAATATCCATTACTCAAAATACTAAAACAACATAAAATATCAACACTACCAAAAAGACTCTTAAAAAAGTTCTTGTACCATAAGGCACTAATTTTTTATGATCAACAAAACTTGCAAGTACTCCTTATTCTTGACTTCTAGCTGATGTATCAAAATTATTTAAAAACTATTATGGAGATAAGAGGTGAGTTATCAACAACTCCGTAAGTAGAGAACATATACTAGTATATAAATATGAGCATTTACTAAGTTCAGAATGTAGAAAAAAAATATTATTTTAGGAATACAAAATCAGAACATGTTATCAAAAATATCAGAGCGAAAATTAAAAAATATTCTTATGCAAAATTCCTTTAGTATGGCATAACTAAATCATTATATCAGAACAGAATTCCATGTTTAACCCCTATGGTAGGGTTGTGCAAAATCCTGACGACCAATCGAGCAGAAATAGAATGTGAATCTTCTCCTTATTATTCTCAGAGCCCGACTGTGCACATAGGAAAGACCATGCATAAAATCACTTTGTTTCCAAAATGAGTGCACCAAAAACAGAAAAAGTTGGTACCAACCCGAAAAGAGGCCACAATTTTACACCTGTAGTAAGGTCAAAACGGAACAGAATGTCATGCCAGAGATTTTCAGAAATCATATGATATCATATCATATCAGAGTACAAAACATCTTTAAAACATAATAGAATCAAATCACAAAATATAACTTATGTACAAAATTTCATATTCACTCTTTTTTACACAATTCAGAAACATGTAAAAATAGCTCATGTCTACACCAGTCATGCCAGAAAAATACTTTATTCTTATAAGGAATTTCATGAGTAATGCATAACAAATAATTGAGGTTGTTTCAAAATCCTTTTCATAACAAAGCATGTCTATTTTTCATCAAATTAACCTCAGATCATTTTATTTTATGCAAAATCTAGCATAGGAACCCCGCTTACCTGAAATTCTTATCTTTTCAAAATTTTTCCATAACAGTACTGAACAATTGTCAATCGTCACCAATAAAAATTCATGTAACTTCAATAAATTTTCAATGAACAGATATCTCATATTTACACCCGAAGTACCTATTTTAATTCCTCAAAAACCTAAATGTTCAATTAAAAAAATATTATCATTTTCCAAATTTCTCAATATCCAACTTAATCTCTCGCTAAAATATTAAATCCTAACTAAATTACTATTGAAAAATCAATCAAATTTAATACTAAATAACATAATTATACCAAAATACTTAAATTATACAACAACAATTATTTAATAAACTAGATCATAATAAAATTACAACATTATCGCTTACTTTTGAAAGAAAACCTTACTTAAAATCAATTTAAATTACCAAAATAGTTTTTGTAAACATAGGTAACTTAGAGTTTACTGACACATATTAAAAGTTTAAAACACAATAATGTAACTTATAGCTCAAAGGGTAATAATGTAATTTTTTTATCTAGTAGACCAACTATACGATGAGCTTATGTAACACTTTATCATTTGAAAACATGATCAAAGGCATAACGTTAATAATCCTTCTTCTACTAGGTTGACAGATGCATAAATATCTCTATATATAAAAAGTGTCTATCTAACATAAATTGTTGGTTTAACCTTTTTTTGTTATTTTCTGTTAAAGTTAACCCGCTTTGTCAATTTGTCCGTCATTAGCCATCTTCATTTCACATCACATTGTGATTATACAATCTTGGTTAAAAATAAAAATAAAACCTCATGCACGAGATGCATAATAACTATTCTCGAGAATGAAAGAAAAAGATAGATTTACATTGAGAACAAATAGTATATTTATTTCTAAACAGTAAAAAAATTAGTAAAAAAAAACCAAAAAATTATGCATATTTCACAACTCATTATAAAAGCAATCTCGGTTAAAACTAAAAATAAAACCTCACGCAACTATCCTCGGGAATGAAAGAAAAAAATAGATTTACATTGAGAACAAATAGTATATTATTTCTGAACAACAAAAAAATTAGAAAAAAAAAACTAGAAAACTTTGCATATTTCTCCTGTTCATGCATCTGCTTGGCTAATGAAAAATTGTCATTAACTCGATCAGCGTCTTCTCATTCTCCTCAATTGCCTTTATGTTATTCCAGCTGCACATTAAAATGATCTGGGGGTTAGTCAATTCCTAGCATTTTCCTTTCTCCATATTGTTCTTTGTTATTGTTCATGTGATTTTATGAGAAAAAAGTTTTGTTTCTTAATTTTATTTGTAATAAAATAAAATAAGTTTTCTTTGGTTTTGATTCTTATGGTATCATTTTTGTCAGGGGAATTCTATATCAACTATGAAATACAACTTCCTTACTTTCTACCTAAATGTCTATTTGAACAAGTAATCTTCATGCATCCTGGCAAGAAAATGTGTATATATGGTCATATTGTTTTGTTGATCCCTTACCTGGGTGTTTGCTTATGATTGAAGGTAGCAGTTAGTGGGTGGTTATTTTTTAATCAACTTATGAATACAACTAGAGTTAAACACTAGGTGTTAAGCCAATACATCTATCTATGGGTTGCTTTGTGTTTGAGGGGTTAGCAGATGCAAATGGAGGTGCATAGAATTGATGAATTAGTCCATTTCTATGGTGTCTTGGAAATGAGGAATCTTAATTATTGGAGATTTGAAATAATTTGACTTTCTGTTTTTGATTTGGACCTCTCATCCTTTTTCTTTTGTGATCACTTTTTTTCCCCGAGTGGAATGAAGATTATAACTTCTACATTCAAGTTAGTCAATAATGCATTTCTTTGATAGAAGTGTTAAACAATATGTTCTTGTGGGAACGCAGTTAAAAGGAGACCTATATTACTATTATAGCAAGTGGGGTTGTATATCCTGGGTTTGTTCCGAAGGGTGTCTGAAGGTTCTTGCCTTAGTGAGATCCTTTGTCCTCGTAGAACAAGTATACCCTTATAACAACACTAGTAGACTCCACATGGTGATCATATAGTGTTCAATGTGTGTTTTAACTGTTGTTTCAACACTTTCCATACATATTTGGGTGTGTGTGTGTGTTAGTAACCATCAGTTCCAAAAGCTAAAACTGTTAGAAAATAGGCTGAAAATGCATATTAAGCTCACAAACACGTTAAAGCTGAAACATTAAGGTTAAAGCCCTACACTCCCATCTGTTTGTTTCTCAATTAAATATAAATTTTCCTAGGTTAGGGCATTAAATTTTTTATAGAATAACCAGTGATGGAGCAGTAATATTCGTAATACTTACAGAACAACCAGTGACAGAGATCTACTGCAATGGAGATTGACTGAGGTTTTTCTTGATGTTGCTCTCGTAGACAAAATTTATGTACAGATTCACATTAGAACAATTTATTACTCTATTTAAAAATGTCTTTATAAAAAATCAAAAAAAAAAAAGGAAAAAAAGAGGTGTTTTTTATAGATTGAAAGATCAGTAAGCAATCATAAAAAAAATCAACCAAAAAAATCATCATAACAACGCAACGCACAAAAATAGAAGGAAAAAAGAAACAATAAATTAAGATCTGAGAAATAGTATGAATCAATAACAAATCTCAGATTTGTGTGTATTGTCAAAAAATATTTAGAAACGAGGACAGAGAGTTAATCAACACTGTTAAGACAAGAGCACCATCTGCAACTACTATGCTCTAGCACTCACCCAAGAAGAGCCTACGGCAGCACATTCCAGAAGAATCACAGGAAGAGACTTAAGAGAATATTTTTGTAACAGAAAATATGAGCTGGCACATCTTTGCAGTACATTCTATTATAGCTATATGCCTATAAATGTAGTCTCTCGATGTATTAAGGATCAATGAGAAAATAGAGCAATTGTTGATTCTTTTCATCTTTGTTTAGCCTTTCTTTCATACACCTGGTGGGTTGGTTTTGTTCCTCATCAAACACGCATTAGCTAAAAAAAAAAAAAAGATATGAAAGATGAGCCTTCATTAGATTTAAAAACTCCTTTCTAAAAAAATCAGAAAATAAAAATAAACAGAGTTGTTGATTTTTATAGATAAGGAAAAAAAAACAAGCGATTTCTGAGAAATATAATCTCAGGTTTGTATGTATTAAAAAAAAATAGAAACAGGCAAACAGAGATAATCAACACGCATTAGCTGAAAAAAAAATCAGATCTGAAAGATGAGGCTTCAGATTTGTTAGATTTCAAATTTTATTTCTAAAAAATCAGAAAACAAAAATAAACAGGGGCCTTGATTTTTACAGATAAAAATAGATAAATAAAAACAAACACAAATATGAGGGTGGGAAGCGTTGTGTGTGTGAGAGAGCAGAAGAAAAAGAGAAAGTGTTGTGTGTGAGTGCGACTGAGTGTGCGAGGGTTAGAGAAGCAGATAGAGGTTGAAGGTTAGAGAGAATCTGGGAAAAACAGAGACTTGAGAGAGAGTAGATCTGAAGGGGGAGAATATACAGAGGATTGAGAGAGAGCGAGAGAGTGGGAGAAGGAGAAGCTTCGAGAGAAAGTGCGCAAGAGTGGGTATAGACAAAGAAAGAGTTGTCGTGACTTGTATCCATTGTAATATCTTGTTAAATAGACACACAGCTCAATAACTTTATTTATACCCTCCCTCCTCTATGTACTTCCCTATTTTTTATATATAAGATAAAAAATAAAAAATAAAAATTTACAATTGTAGATCTCAAAAGTTTTCACAATTTTTTACTATTTATTTATATTTTATACATTACATTTTATTTATTTTTTTATCAAATATTTATTATATAAATAGTTAATAGAAAATTTAAAATAATTTTAAAAAATTAAATTTAAAAAATTAAAAATATATTAAAAAAGTTAATAATTTAAAAAAAAATACAGAGTATAAAGTGTAGTAAACCTTTAGGTTGGCTTTCCAGACAAGACATAGTTACAAATTACTGCCACACTACGTAATGACCACATCACAATATTTTCCTCGACGATTGTGCCCATTTTCTTTTGTCTTACCAAAATAATCTCTCTGGAGTTCATAAATTCTAGCCGACTTTGTTTTAAATCATACTATCCGCTTAAGATCTTTCCATACCTAAGGATAGGTTTGGGGCAAAGACAAGATAAGATTTTTTATTTTTATCTCATCTCATCATTCTATTTTTTCAAATTTTCATATAAAATATAATAAATAATTCAACTTTTTCAAATCCAAATATAACTTTTACAAATTTCAATTCAACTTTTTCAAATTTCAAAACTATAAAATAATATTTTAAACTTTAAAACAAAACAAAAAATTCTCATCTCAACCCCAAATCAATCAGGGTAGGTTTGGGGGTGAGATGAGAATTTTGTGTTTTATTTTAGAGTTTAAAATATTATTTTTTAATTTTAAAATTTGAAAAAGTTGAATTGAAATTTGAAAAAGTTGAATTGTTTATTATATTTTGTATGAGGATTTGAAAAATGTGTTATGATAAGTTGAGATGAGATGAGAATTTTTGAAAATTCTTGGCTTCCAAACCTGGCCTGTTCTTTTGCGCAAATCTCAATGTCCCGTCGCTGAGTCTCAGACGAAGTTATCTTTCAATCTTTCATTTTCTTATAATTTTTGTATTTAAATATATTTTTAATAATATAGATATTTGGGTATAAGTAGATATAGCATGTTAAAGTTGTATTTTAAAAAAAATGTCTCCGTTTTTTACTTTGTTACAAAATTTTAGTATTGAAATTTGCATTATTAATTTAAGCTTTTATTAAATTTTAAATTTAAGCATCTTTTTTTAAATGGTATGCAAATCAAGTATGTATCTTATAATTTTAATATATAATTGATATCTTATTTTATTTACAATTTAACACTATTAAAACTTAAAATAATATATCCAATACATTTAAAGTGTTGGGACATATGTTGAACTGAAGGATAATACTAGAAAGATAGCTGCTATTATGTTTGGTGAAGTAGTAGAATAGGCATTTAGTTTGTAGTTGAATTGATGGAACATGCCGAAGAAATATCTTTTAAATTTTTTATTCAAAAATTGAGTTTGATTATAATAAGTTAATTAAAAAAATCAAGTTTTTAATGATTCACCAATGATATACAATTTAAGTTCATGCTCTTATTTTATAATACATCACAATATGTAATTATTTATAAATTACATAAATATCACATTGTTAATTAATTAATTGAAAATATTACATCTTTATTAATAAAAAAATTAGTTCTTAACAAAAATAAATAAACATAAACTAAGCAAACGTGCATTGAACGTTGCTTTCACCTAGCATATATATATATATATATATATATCTCTCTATATATATAAAAAGTATGTATCTAATAAAAAATTGTTGGTTTAACAGTTTTTTATTATTTTCCGTTAAAATAACGTTTTGTTAAGTTGTCTGTTATGTATTAACCGTTATGTATAAAATCAATCTGAATTTAAAAGAAAAACTAGAAAAATTAACCCAAAATTTTTTCATATTCATTATTTATGCCCAGATTCATGCATATGGGAAGAAAATTAAATGCCTCATGCTCGAGATAACCACTTTCTCATCAAGTCATTCATGCATTTGACTGATTTGTCAAATTGTCCGTACATTATCTATAAAAGCAATCTGAGTTTAAAAAAAAAATGAAAAAATTAACAAAACACTCTTCGTATTCCTCAGATTCATGCATCTGTAAAAAATAAAAAAGCCTCATAGTCGAGATAACCAGTTTCTATTCAATTCCCATTATTTCAGTCCAGCACTCCCTTCTCTTCAATTCCCATTATTTCAGTCCAGCAACATCTTCAAAAAACATTATCCGCTGCACATTAAAAATTACTGGGGTTAGTCAATTTCTTCTTCTATTATTTTTTTTTAATGTTTTAAGTTTAGTTTTTCTTGGTTTTTTCCCCCTATTCTATTGCAATGCTTATTGTTTTATGTGGTTTATTTTGAATGATTAGTTTTCGGTTCATCTTGATTAAATAATGAAATTTATAAATAATGATGTAAATAATGATGTAATATTGATGTAATTCATAAGTAATGACAAATATAGGGCATAGCTTGATACAAATATACCAAAATAGAAAACAATACATGTATCACAAACAATACATATCTTAACACGTTTCTGCCTTGAAACGTGTATAAGAGCTCGAAGTAGCAACAAATTCTGTATGGAAGATTTCTTTATAATATTTGTGTTTTTATTTGTGACTTCTTTAGTGTTTTATTTAAGGACTCTATTCTGTTTGAACAAAATCAACAATATATATAAAAAACGTGCAAATCAATCACATACCAATAAATCAATTCCAATACAAAAACATATTGAATAACAAATTGATATTTGAAATAACATATTCCAATAAAAATTTTGCTTCTTATATATATGTTGTATCATCTTCTAATTTATTTTTTTATATATGCTTTTGTGTTCTTTTAGCATAATTTGACATGTTTGATATTTGTTGATATTTATTTTTTTATATATGCTTTTGTGTTCTTCTGATATTTGTGTTCTTTTGTTTGATATTTATTTTTTTCTTTCTTGATCTGTTTATCAAGTGGTCAGTTGGTGCATAGGAGATCTACATAAAATCTGTTAGAGTCTCATCTGACTACAGTTTGAGGTAAATATTTTTTCCCCTCAAAATATTTCTTAAATTCATGTTTATTGTAAAAGAATTCCTATATATATTTTTCCTATGCTCTATTGATTTGTTCTATGTTTGTGAGTGAATGCAGATTATGATGTTGATTTCTGAATTTATATTACTGTGTTGTAATATAAATTGATTAAATAGATCCTATAAATAATATAAATTATTATGTTGATTTTTTCTATGTTTGTGTTCTTTTGTTCTAGGTTCTTATAGTAATTATTGATTAAATAGATCCTATTTCTTAAGACCAAGATCATACTGTTTCAGGCAATTCCTATTAGTTATTAACGAAAACATTTCTGCTTAAATTTATAATTAACAGATTAACAAATAAAACCAACTCAACAATAATACCTTTCGACTCATCAAGCAACTCCATAAGTGCCTTGTCCTCTTCATTCTCTTCAGAAGCTTCTCCCGGCAAAGTTTGAACAAGTTGGAAAATTTATAAATATATAAATATATAAAACGACATTGACTCCAACAAATCAATAAATATATCTATTAGTAAATTCTACTCTCAATCTACATTAAAACCAAAGTACTAATCTGAAACTAAAAAAGAAAAAGAAAAGTTGAAAAACTCATGCTTTTAGCCATCAAAACTCACTACCAATCTGATAAAAAGAACATAAAATAAAACATAACGATGTTTATTTATAAAAAATCAACAAACAAAAAGGAAAAAACTGGGCATAGATTGATGCAAATATACCAAAACAGAGTATATCTATGGTCAATGCTACGAAAAGTAGAAACAAACATATTAAATAAACCAAGAGGGATAGACAGAGTATATCTACGCCAAGTAACATGTGTATGGAATAAATTTGGTGATGGATACTTTAGAGAACAACACACATCAAGCAAAAAAAAAAAAAAAGAAAGATGGAGGTTCAAATTCGTAAGGTTTCGAAAAAGAATAATGTGAAAAATCAGGAAATACTTAGAAAGATAGGGTTAGTTGTTTTTACAAATCTAAACATCTGTAAGCATTCGAAAAAAAAATATTTATGCGGAATAATGAAATGATCACAGAGAAAGAAACAAAATAGATCAGGGTGAACAGATCGACACACATCAAGCGACAAAAAAAAAAAACAAAAAAAACAAAAAAAAAAATTAAAAGATTGAGGTTCAAATTCTTAGGGTTTCGAAAAATAACATTGTGAAAATTCAGAAAATACAAAGAAAGACAGATTTAGAGGTTTTTACAGATCTAAATATCTGTAAGAATTCGAAAAAAATAAAAAGCTTTGCCTTGCAACCAAAATGTGAGGAAACATCCTAACGAGAGGGTCATTGTTGCGAAAAATATACAAAGAGATAAATTAGAGGTTCAGATATGATGAGACAAAGAAAGAGAAGAAGAAAAGTGAGAATAAGAGACGAATAGGGAGAGAGAGAGACGGGAAGATAAATCTGGTAGAGGCGAGAGAAGGAGAAGAAGAAAAGTGAGAAGAAGAAAGAAAGGGAGGGAGAGAGACGCGAAGATTCAAGAAGAATGTAGAAGAG
>QEOT01002648.1:107969-157439 GCA_003123785.1 Pterocarya stenoptera
AAAAAAAAAAAAAAAGAGTAGTTATGTTTAAAAATAGAAGTGGGAGAAAAACGTAATTAAAAAAAATAAAAAAATATTATTTTAATAAAATAAAGAAATGATAAAGAATTAGATGTAGGAAATTTTTGAAATATGAGTAAAATTTAGGTAAAGAATTTAGAAAATGTACTTTTTAAGTAAAATATAAATAGTTTTATTAAAAATAAGATGGGAATACTCTTAGAATTGCTTGTTAGTCAGTATCATAATTAAGTTGTTGGTAATCTCTTTCAGTGTCTTCTATAGAGTGTCATTTTGTTAAGAATTTAGATTACGATAATTGTAGGCAAACACATCATGATAGTTTCGTTATATTTCTAAAAAATAATTATTTCTTTGAACGTTTTTTAATGTATATTGCGATGTGCATTAGTTTACAGATATATTTATAAATTTTTTATAAATTGCAGTCACATATTATTTATAATTATTTAAAAAATACATTGACAAATTGTTATTTAAATAATTATTTATATTTATATATCACATTGTGTGATTTATAAACATCATTATTTAATTAACAAAAAATATTACGTCCTTAATAATAAAAAATTAGATATTAGCAAAAATAAATAAATATAAACTAAGCAAACGTGCATTGCACGTTACTTTTACCTAGTATATATATATTTATATATATTATATATATAGGTAGTGCTGCAGTTCCTGCTGGGGCTCCCGCCGGGTTCTGGGGTGTAATGTTGTTTTTTTATGTGTTTTTTTTAAAATTATTTTTTATATAAAATTTTTAACACTTTTAAATATTTTTAAAAAATAAAATAAATTTAGAACATTATTAAAAAATATTTTTTTAATCAGAAAGTTAAAAAAAATATTTCCTTAATCATGAAGTAAAATAAAAAATATTAAAACACGATTAAGTAAATATTTTTTAATAATATTATAAATTTTTTTAATTTTTTTAAAATACTTCAAATTATTAAAAAATTTTATATAAAAAAAAACTTAAAAAATACACATAAAAAAAAAAACTTTAACCCAGCAGAAACTTCCAGCGGTAATATAGCATTTCCATATATATATATATATATATATATATATATATATATAAAACATTTTAAGAAAATGCTATTCGGCCCGCTCTAAAAGGCATCTCATCTCAGACTCACTTACTTCTTAACTTTTATTCATTCATTTTATTTAATTAAAACACGAAAGCAACGGGGGAGTAACGAATCGAAATTTTGGGGAAATGCCTCTGCTTGTTCTCTCCGCCCATTGCCCATCTCCAGACCACATCTCCGTCCTCCTCTCTGCGTTTTTTTTTTTTCATCCCAGACCCACAATTTCCGTCATCTCTCCGAGGGAATCTCCAAGGTCTTGGTTTTATTTTTTTCTCTCTCTCTCCGACGGAATCACCTCTGCTCAGCCTCCGCATTCACAACCAAGCCCCGCTGCCAAGCTACTCCACATCGCCAGCCCCACCCGAAGTCATTCACCTCTACTCGCAACAGAAGTTTCGCCCGCAGAGTGTTCCTCGCCATCGTCACCGTTTATAAACCATGCAAGCTACAACAAATCGTGACGAGGTGCAACCGTGGCATCCTCCACAGCACCTCCATAGCCACGGTCAGGAAGAAACCGCCACCACCCTCTTCACGGACTCAGCACGTTGTCCCCTGTTTTTTACACTCAAAACAGAGCATCTGAACCAGCACTGCACCTCTACTACCGACGACGAAAGCTGCCAGCCACTCCGGAGACGACGACCAGCGCCACCGTCCGAAGCTCCCATACACGCCGCATGATGCTTAAACCTTTCCTCTTCGTCCCTACCTCTCGGCTCGCTCTCTCTATCTCACTCCCATTACATAGCAAGCAGATGGTCTTTCTCTGAAACAAAAAAAAACAGAAGGCAAACGAAAAAAAAGAAAAGAGAAAGATAAATAGAGCACAACGCGAAGCAACTCATGCGAAAAATTGGGCAAAATGCAGACGAAAAAAGGAAAAAGTGTTGCGGTTTAGGTGCTTTCGGTTTAATCTCAGTTTCTTTGAGTTCCTCTAGTGAATACTTTCTTTGAGTGTTTATTTTATTTAGAATTCAATTTTAGTTTGAGTGTTTATTAAATAATTGAGAGTTCAATTTATTTTAACGTGCATTTTATTTTAAGAGTTCTAAATGTGAGGTCGGCTCACGGTGTCGATGGGAGATGGGCGATGGGCGGAGAGAACGTGCAGAGGAATTTCCCAAAATTTCAAATCCGTTACTTCCTTGTTGCTTTCGTATTTTAATTAAATGAAATGAATGAATAAAAGTCAATAAGGAGTAAGTGAGTCTGAGATGGGATGCCACGTACAGCGGGACAAAATAATGGGAGTTTAGAGCGGTGGCTGTACCTATCCAAGCATAAACAAAGACCAGAACCAAAGGCCTGAGCGGCAGAGTACTCCGTCGAAGTTGACGTTAGGCCCAGAGCAGAGGGATGCGGTGGAAGTTGGCTGAGGGTGATGTGGCGAAGATGCCGACGCTGAGCGGCTGAGCAAGAGAGAAAAAGAGAGAGAGAGATGAGCGAGAGAGGGCGGAGAGAAGAAAAAAAAAAGTAAGCCGAGAGAAGGAGGGCGACCGCATGGAAAACTCACCGAGAAAACAGCAAAGCTGCGGCGCCAAGGTGGTTGGCCAGCGGCAGATCACGGGGTGGCTGGGGCGTCGGCGTCGCTTGGCTGGGTTGAGTAGAACAGCGGCAAGCCGAAAAGAGAAACTCTGCTTCTTGGTGCGGGACCAGCTGGTGGCGTTTGGCCCTGATATGAAGAGCACGTAAAGGGGCTCGTGTGATTGAGGTGTGGAGGAAACGGGGCTGTTGGCGTGGACGACTGCTCTGTTTTGGGCTGCAAAACAGAGGTGGTACATGGCTTACAAAGGAGGCCACGGTGATGGTGGTTTGCAGTGACTCATGGTGGGAGGAACAATTCCTCTGTTTTGGGTGTGCAAAAACGGGTGGTGTTATACGTGGAGAGGGCGGTAAACTTTTGAGTGTCTGAGGTTCCGTGCGTGGACCGAGTTCGGTGGAGTAGTGACGTGCTGGCTTGGCTGTGGGGTGGCGGGGCTGCTAGACGGCGTGGGTTGTTCACGGTGGTCTTATTCTGGAAGTGAGGCGTGGAGAATACTACTGAACACAACTGGGCAGTGAAGCTAGTACTTCTGTCGGCAGATACGTAGTCTTTTCACCGAAAAAACCAAGCAGTGGTAACCCTACTTTAGAAGATGGGGTCTAACGTGTACGTGTTGTATGTATATAGGAACAATTGTCGTGCATGTAGAGCGATAGAGATGGCATACGGTGGGAATTTAGCTGCTGTGCTGGTTTCTGGACACGTGGGGACATGGGTCTAGTGTTGTGTTGACCTCGTCGTGTTTGATAGAAATTAATGTAACTCCAGTGTACTAAAAAAATTGGACATGTTAATGGCCTTGAACTCGATAAATAATTTAGGCCATAAATGACTAAAATAAATTTCTTATCCAACAATATCTTCAGCGTTTAGAAAAAGTTTATTAGGCCGAGTTCTAATTATTCCAGCCCCTCCGTGACTTATTATTTGGATCTTCGTCTAATCATTAAGTCCAATAAAAAAATTCATACTTTATCAAAATAAAATTTTGATCCCGTAATTTGTTATGAAAGTACTCGTTAAAATTCAAATGAACTTTTTATACATAAGCTTAAAAATATTTAGCATACTCGGGCTGGA
The DNA here is from genome assembly GCA_003123785.1 of Pterocarya stenoptera. Taxonomy (NCBI): domain Eukaryota; kingdom Viridiplantae; phylum Streptophyta; class Magnoliopsida; order Fagales; family Juglandaceae; genus Pterocarya; species Pterocarya stenoptera. The sequence continues at coordinate 111,720 of QEOT01002648.1, forward strand.
TCCGGGTGTTACAATAAATGCCTCAAACTATTACTAAGTTCACAATCACCCCTCTAAACTATCAATCTTTTCAAATAACCTCCAAAACTATCAAAAATTTCAATATACCCCTTAAAAAGATCAAATTACCCTGAAAATGTTAAAAAAACAATTCAAAATAGTAGAAGTATATTTTTTTTTTTCAAAAACAGAAAATATTTTTAGAAAATATGTTTTTAAAAATAAAAAGTACGTATTTAAACAGGAGAAGTATTTGTCAAAAAGGCTTTCTTTGTATTTTCAAGGGTATTAGTTACGCATGTATGTGCAAGGCACGTGACACGTGCTTGATTTCCCGTTATAGTATAGATTAAAATTTCAAATGAAAAAGGAGAACTTCAATCCAAACATACAAATTAATAATATCAAATTGATAAAAGGAAGAGTTTTATCTAAAGATATCAAATCCACAAGTATAGTGTTAAGTGAAATAAGTTTACGTGCATGCTTTTATGAATATTCAAAATATGATAATAGTCTCCCATAGTGCTCACTTGGGAAGTGAGTACTTTTGCTCTCTTGGTGCTCACCAAGTTGCTTGGGGGTGAGCACTTTGATTTTTCAATTTCAGTGAGCTTCATACTCCTTCGCGTTGCTCGTATAGGAAGCGAGCACTTTTGCAATCCGAGGTGCTCGCCTGGGGGCAAGTACTTTTGCTCTCCTGTGGGTGAGCAATTTGCTTTTCCATGGGGTTTGACACTTTTGTTCTCATAATACTTGTTAGGTGGCGAACACTTTTCCTCTCCATTATGCTCTCCTAAGGGAGATCACTTTTGCTCTCCCTCATACTCACTTGGCAGCGAGCACTTTACATTACCATGATTCTCGTCGACGTGGCGAGTACTTTTGCTGTCCACAACGCTTATCGGGGCGAGCATTTTACTTTTCCATAATTCTCATTGAAGTGGAGAGTTTCATGCTCCTCCATGTTGATTGCGTAGGTGACGTGCACTTTTGTTCCTTCAGTAGTAGTTGAGATGGCGAGCACTTTTACCTCACGTGATGCTTGTCTTAAGGTGATCACTTTGCTTTATCATAGTGCTTGCGTGAGTACAAGTATTTTTTCTCTCCCCAGTGTTAGCTTGAGGCCGAGCACTTTGCTTGTGTGGGTGGCGTTCACTTTTGCTCTCGCGGTGGTCGCCAAGGTGACGAGAAGTTTTGCTACACATGTGCTTGATTGGATGGGGAGTACTTTTGCTATCTGTGGTGCTCACCTGGGTAGTGAGCACTTTTGATCTAGGTAGTGCTCTCCTAGGTGGGGAGCATTTTATTTCACAATGATGCTCATCTGGGGGTGAACACTTTTCCTTTCAGTAGTGCTCACTTGGGGGCGAGCTCTTTTGGTCTCTGGATGCTCACAATTAACATTCTAACACCATCTTTTGCTCTCACATGCTCGTCTGGGGTGAATACTTTGCCTTTTCACGATGCTAGCCTTGGTGGCAAGAACTATACATTTCAATGGATAAACTAATATTCTTTTTTTTTTTAGAAAAAAATAAAAATAGTTGAGCAAAGTAAAACCAAGTTGAAAATAGCAAGTTAACTCACAATAAACATTTCAGCGCCATCTTTTTTTTTTTTTTTTTTAAACACCAAGCTCGTTTTGATTAGCTCGAGTTTGGATCTGCTCGGCGAGCTCTCAATTCGAACTTGAGTTATTTGAGTCAAGCACGACTCAATAGCCCAAAAGATTGACTTAGCTCAGATTAATTACAACCCTACACCTAACCTACCTGACACTCCAATCACCTCTATGTTATTTGCCTCTCCATTTGAAACTAAGCACGGCTAGGGTTACGCATCCTAGATTCCTAGCCGATTTTTCTTTTCGATTTGATCTGGAACCTGGAAAACTTGGTTCATCCTTACGGGTATTCGCCCGGGTTTTACCCAAAAGAGTATCCGGATTTCTGCTCCTAATCGGATGCGGGTACCTGGTTAATACCTGATATACGTAATCAAAGTTTATATTCCAAAGAAAAATTGCCTTATAGATGAAACGATATCATTTTGTATTTGCAGCCCTCCTCCTTGAAATAACTTTTTAACAAATTTGGATATCTTGTTAAAATCCAGATAACCGAATACCTAGATTTTTCTAATCGGGATAACTCGAATAGGTACTTGAATCGCTTATAAACAGTGTTATAATTTTAGCCATCTCACAAACAAATATTCAAAAAATCAGATTAATGTAACTGATTGTAATATACAATTATTATTGAATATTAGACAATTAAATAACCAAAAAATTAAATGATTGACATGATTGGATTTGTTCTTTACTTTAAACATGTTAGAAATCCGAAATTATATACTCATGCAAGATCAAAATAAAAGCAAGAATAATAAAAAAAATATGAAATTAATACAAGAAATTATGTGATTCGACCCTAATGGTTTACATCTATGGCAGGAACAATATATGAGTCTTTGTTATTAAAGAATGCATCAAAACTTAAGTTTACAAATCACTTACAATCATTAATCATCGTACAAAATATGGACTGATTTCCTTGTATTTTTCTCTAACGAAACCATACCATAAAATACATTTGATCATTTCCTCAAGCTCTAATTTGATCTTAATAAAACTAGGGTTTGAAAAAACCCCTACAACCCCTTCGTTTCTCTCCAGACGCGTGCGGCTTCAAACGGAAAGGTAAAATTATTTTTCTTTTGCTTCTGCCTCTTCGTTTCCCGTAGCTTGACTTTAAACTATAAAATTACAACTTTGCCATCGCTTAATATTACAAGTTTGCCATTAATCTATTTATAAAAAATGCCATTAATGAAATACAAAATTAAAAGCTTGACATATCTTCAGCGCACAGATGTGCGTTTAACTGGATAACCATATCCGCATTTGAGTTTACACCCTTAAGCATGGCTCTTTTCAACGTGTTTGACTTTTCGTTTTTTATTAAATATGAAATTGTTCGACGAACATATCCACTTCTTTCTCACTTTTGTATATCCAGAGACACCCTAAATTTATAGGTACTTTTTGATGATCCATTCTCACATGGACATTCTAAGTTTTCTAGTGAAGAAATTTCCGATGCTTTCGTAGATTCTTGTTCTAAACATATATGTATTTCCTAAGACCTTGAAAAGATTTAAAACTCTGTGAACAAGTAAACTGGAATAAGACAAAAGGATGTTGAAGACTCAAAAACTAAATATTTGTCCAATTTTGAACTCATCAAGGTATGTTATTGCTAAATTCAAATTCAAAGGCCGATGTAAATACCGGAACTTCAAGAACGTCTTGGGAAATTTTGAAAGCCGTGATATAACCTTCCACCAAGCAAGAATGTCAAATTTCCTATAATCTTCCTCACAACTTTCAGTTAAGTATCTATCCACTTCTTATTTGATTTCCAAAGAATTTCTCGGTTGCAAGCATTTAATAAAGTGACCTAATCTCAATGCCCTCATATCCTCAACTCTACTAGATGAACTACTAGTTAGATCTTCAACTAAGGAATTCGTCTCTTCATCTTGTGCATAAGACCTACTCCCTTCTTCATTCTCAAGGTATGCTTCATATAATCGAGTCAAATCACTTTTTACCTGAAACTTCAACTCAATTGCCTTTGTAGGATCATTTGCATACACTTCTTTCAAAGAGAATACAAGATATCGCCAATTTAATGTGATAAAAAAACAAGCTCAACATAAAAAACATATTCATATAGTCATAATTAACCCAAATACTTGTCAAATTTTTGTCTAGTATTTATTTTCATTAATCTCAACACATGTCTATGCTTTTCACATTACATGTCAATTGTATCTTAAATAGTAACTACCTCCGTTAAAAAGAAATATAAGTTACATAATGACAACCCAAAAAACACAACCCGCACCATGGAAAAATTTATCAAATTGAACAAACAATCTTGCCGGCCTTTTCCAATCATCACTCTTTGGAGGCCCTAACTTCTTTGTCATTCTCCTCCTACTCCTACTCCTCCTCCTCATCATTATCTTCATGATCATGATCATCATCGTCATCATTGTCGTCGTGATCATTGTCATCGTCAACCTCTTTAATTCTAGAAAGAAACATTCTCTTCCTCTAATCATTTAAAGGCCTTTTGAAATTTTTTCATTCTATCCAATGTAAATATGTAGGGTTTTTATCTAGTTGGTACATCTAGGCATAAGTGACTTTTACACGTAATTATTTTCTCGTTGTACACATAACTTAAATGTACTCCATCCTAATGGAGATGACTTTACATATTTCACAACAATTCTTACCTTGGTTATAGATTCATCAAATTCTTTCAAGCCCTCCTAAACAATCAAGTTTAAGATGTGAGCACCACCACATCTCACATTCAAGAACTATTGTTCCAAAATTGTATCATTTATATCCTTGGTCTTTTTCTTTAAAAAAGTAATTGTTTCATTATTTGAACTTGCACTATCAAGAGTAATTGAAAGAATTCTCGGCTTCCCTAATCAAACACGCACATTTCTATTGCCCTCCAAGTGTCTCACCCTTGTAGTTTTTTCAAATATACAAAAAGACATGATTCTTTTGTGTAGTTTCCATTCACGATCAATATAACTTGCAGTGAGATATACGTAATTCAAGTTCTATATGAATATCTATGTATCTCTGCTAGGGCAAATCCGCTGACCTTTTAAGTTACTTTTCTCGCTAAAAAACACAATAAAACAATCTTTCGCTACCATAACATGAGATGGGATTACTGGTTCCTCCATGACTTTAAATGGCAAGTCATCAAGTATTAAATGGCAAGTTATAATCAATATTATCCTAAAAAACAGGATAATATTGACCATAATAACAAAAATAGCTCTAGGACATCATTTCCTTGCCATTTAGATTTGCCGCAACACAATCACACATGATGTTATGTACACATATTTAGATAATATTTTCATGTGGTATAATTCATATAAAAAATTATGTAAGTTCAAGGCGAGACACTCAAACATGCAAAACATAAAGAAAATAGGGTTTAACACCCTGCTCCACAAGGTTAATAACAAAGTCACTTTTAAAAATTCTCGGGAGCTAGAGTGTAACTATTGAACCTGACTTAAAAATACAATATTTTTTCTAAAGGAAGTGCCAAGTACAAAGATTCCTTATAATAAATAGAGTAGTTTTGTATTAAAATACTAAAATCATAAATAAAAGTGTGTGGAAGCATTTATTAAAATTTCTCAAAATCTGTGCCATAAAAATCATAACTTAAAATCTTTGTATATGATTTAGGCCACTGCCACGCCTCCCTAGACTAAGTCCCTTTTTGTAACTCTACCTTCATAAATATTCTGACCTAGGGTGATTTAAAAATATAAAAACAAATTAAAATGAGTTGATGACTCGATAAGAAACTCATTATAACCTAAACATACTTAACACAAGGTTTTTCATAAAATATTTCATACATAGAACTTAAATTCATGATCATTCATACATATGCTTATGCCATGCATGACTTATCTTAAATTATCTTACTTATCATTCTTATCTTACTGGTACACACACTTAACCCTGTGTACAAGGTTGTGCACCGGCCGTATATCTCGCAGCCGTAAGGGGAGTTGCTAATAGTATTCTAGTATACTATGGTGGACCACGCTTAGCTCTGTGGCTAGCACATCCATCCATAAATTGCATGGGTACCATGCATCTGAATGACCATCTGATTAAACTATTTTGAACTTATTTTAAACTTGATCTTATGAAAGCTTACGTGTCTTATGAAACATGAGTTGCATAAGATACATTATACATATATAACTATAATATGTATAATGAAATATGATGAATGACGTGTTTGCAAATATCATGACATGTGTGGTACGTAAGCACTAGCTTCCAAAGAATTGACTTTAATAATAATAGATATAACTAGCTAATGTACGCTAATCCTAATTTATGATCAAACTACTTATCTTTTAGTGTTGCTTCCTAAAATTTTCAACACAAAATCGATCACGGTACTAGACTGGGTATCTTGAGTTTGGTCGCTGCACTTATGAAAGTTTATGGTATTTTCCAAATAACACACGGAAGGGAGATATTTATAGAGAGACCTGAGAGAGGGTGCTAATGAGTTCAAGTTCGAGTTGGACTCGGTCGCAATCATAGAAGAAGAGAGTTTGAATTTAAAAACATGATTTAGTTGATCATTCAATGTAGGATTGGAGTGACTGAGATTGTGTAGGATACTTCAATCAATGATGATTTTAAAATTAAAATAAACATCTAAAGATCAATATTTAAATTCTAGAAGGAGTCTAACTCGTTCAATAAATAATAATGAGATTTAACCTTGTTATTGAATCTAATTAAAACTCCTAATCAACCTCAATAATTTATCGCTCGTGTGCTTATTTAATATGACCCATTATATATAATTTTGGTCCAATAAAAATTATACATATTCTGACCTTAGAAATATTGGGTCGGGTAGTTACATATGGCTAGTGTTCGACCAATCTAAATGGGAACAAAGACAATCAAACAATGAAAAGCATGGAAAAGACATGATATCGTAGGCATATTCTAGAAAAAGAATCAAGAAAACAATAATCCAACCAAATTTAAAAGAAAAGGACTTCAAAAATGGAAAAACTCTAGTGATAGAGAGTAGTAGTAGTGGCACAAAGCAGACCTTTGTCTGCAATGGCGGTTCGGCAGAGACGAAAGGGCAAGGCAGCAACTACAAGCTAGGGTTGAAAAGGGAGATTGGAGGAAATGAAACTTAGAGAAATGAAGTTCGAAATCCCTACCTGTTGCAAACTAACCTTATGAATTGATGCTATTTAGAGTCAATGTAAATCTAAACAATGCCATTTGCATTGAAGTATTTTAAATTGAACTAGCCTTGCATTAAATGAATCCTTTTAGATTGAATCTAAATGGCGTTGTTTTTGTCGAAAGGTTTGAGATTTGAATTGGCTCGAGTGAAACAACACAATTTAGATTTAATCTAAATGGTGTCATCTCACTTAACTAGATTGATTATAGAAACCCTTAGTAAATATATTAGTTGAAAATTAATTAAATATATATAATAGAATCAAACCTCAGACTGATATTTGACACATTCTTGGGCCGAGATTGATCGGCTCAGTTCGAAAAAAGGACTGACCGACTGAAACTGGCTTGTCCAATCCGATTTCTTTATATCCCTAACTACAAATAAAAAGCAAAAGGAAGACAAATGAGGGCAGCCCAAAAGTCCTCGAGCCCCCTCCCTTTTATGAAAGGAAAGTAGATGGCGAGGTAGTCCTCAAGTCTAACACTCAAACCCCTTGTCTACTAGAAAAGCAAGGAAACAATAGGGTAGCTTTCGAGTCTAGCACTAAGACCCCCAGCCTCTTACAAATGCAAAATGAACAGCAGGTCAGCCCTTGATTCTAACACTCAGGCCGTCGTCCCTTACAAAAAGGAAGGCAAACGATGAGGCAGCCCTCAAGTCTAACACTCAGACCCCCTCCTGCAAAAGCATGGAGAACGGAGGGGTAGCCCTCAAATTCAACATTCGAGCCCCTCTCGAAGGTAAAACGATAAGTGGGACAACCCTCGAGTGTAACACGTAAGCACCCTAGTCCCTCACAAAGCCTCAAGTAGGCCCACATAAGTAGGAAATAGAGAAAAATAAATAGAAACAAAGCAGTTAACAATAAGGTGCAAAACTTGTATGCACAGAAAGGGAGCCAACCAAAGGTCTTAATATATTGAGCCTTCCACGTTGGACTCCAAATCACAAGTGACAAAACAAGACTCACACACATCAGCTGCAGCTCTAGAGGCTTCTGGAATTACATAGAAAGTTTGTTAGTATCCTCTAGACACCATTGTAATTGTACCAGCAGAGGTTTCTAACCAACTCTGCATAATGCCGTGTATTTTGGCAGAGCACGTCCTCCATTTGTTTTATTGTCCATGAGAAATATTCTTCTTTTGTATTTCTTTTATTCCTATAAAAGTTGCACTTTGTACACACTGTTCATCAATGAGAAATCCAGAATATTCAATCATCTCAAACTATATTATGGTATCAAGAGCGACCAAGTGACTAACGTCTATCTTCCTTCTTTTTTTTTTTTTTTTCTTTCCTTTCTCTCATCATGTCTACCACTGGTTCTTTGGGCAAAGATGGTCTTCCGCATCCCAACTTCCAGCTTCCAAATAATTTCTCCCACATTATCTCCATCAAACTCAGCTCAGATAACTACCTCCTCTGGCGTGCTCAGATCATCCCCTACCTTCATGGTCAGGATCTTTATCACTTTATTGATGGTTCATCTCCACCTCTTCCCCCGATTCTTCCACCTGCTTCACCTTCTCCATCCATTTCCTCTGCTCCTGCACCCAACCCTGCTTACCTCCAATGGAGACGAACATATCAACTACTTCTAGTGCCCTACTTTCATCTCTTACCGAATCTATTCTTTCCCAAGCAATGTCATCTCGTTCCTCTCGAGAACTCTGGCTTTCACTCGAAACAATGTTTACTTCTCAATTTCAGGCTAAAATTTTTCAGATTCGCCACCAAGTCACAAACCTCAAAAAAGGGTCTCTCTCTGTGACTGACTACTACATAAAAGTCCGTCTTCTTTCCGATACTATGACTGTTGCTGGAGAACTACTTCGTGACTATGAAGTTGTCTCTTACCTCCTAAATGGCCTCACCTTTGATTTAAAGTCCTTTGTTACCTCAGTCTCCACTCGTGCTACTCCCATCAGCTCAGTCGAGTTGTTTAATCTGCTTCTAACCTTCAAAAGTTGTGTTTCCCTCAACATCACCCAACATGGTCATCTGCCAACCCCTTCCGCTAACATCACTACCCCTTCTGCTAACATCACTACTTCTTCCTTTTCTCGTGGTGGCAGGACTGGTTTTCGTGGTGGTTGAAATCTTTCTCTTGGTGGCAGACATCCTGGTGGTCGAACCCCTCCTCATTTTTCTCCAACCACCCATACTCTCAACAAACCAACTTGCCAAGTCTGCAACCGTGTAGGCCATGTTGCTCTTCAATGCTATTATTGCTTTGATCAAGCCTACCAATACAATACTCCTAAATCTCCTTCGACAAACTACACTGCCTTTCAGTCCTTCTCCAACTCTCAATGGTACCCTGACTCAGCTGCAACAAACCACATCACCTCCAGCCTTCAAAATCTTAATCTCTCTTCTGACCCATATAATGGCCCTAAGCAGATAATGGTTGGTGATGGCAATAATCTTCCTATAACTCACATTGGTGATTCTCGGCTATCCTCCTTCTCTTCAAATTTTGTTCTTCACAATTTATTACATGTTCCTCAAATCACAAAAAATAAAGTATCTGTTTATCATTTCTGTCGAGATAATGGTGTTTATTTTGAGTTTCATGATTCCTATTTTTCTGTGAAGGACAAACAGATCGGGACACTTCTACTCAAGGGACCAACACATAATGGACTTCACTTATTTCCTCCTCCAGTCTCCAACAACTCGTCTGCTACTGCCCTTGTTGGTGAACGAACATCCATTGCTCAATGGCACCATAGACTTGGCCATCCATCACTTTGGCTTGTGTCTTCCATTCTTCGCAACAAATGTTTACCTTTTCTTCCTACGGATTCCTCTTTTTTCCGTTCTACTTGTCCACTTGCTAAATGTAGACAGCTATCTTTTAAGCTTAATGCTACTCGGTCCACAGAGCCTTTACACTTAATATTTGTTGATGTTTGGGGACCCTCCTCTTATATTTCACATGATGGTTTTCGATACTACATTTCCTTTGTTGATGATTATAGTCGATATACTTGGTTTTATCTGCTTGCCTCTAAGGGTGACGCCACATCAACCTTTGTAATTTTTCAAAAAAATGTTGAACGATTATTTGATGCCAAAATTAAAATTGTTCAAAGCGATTGGGGCGGAGAATTTTGACCTCTAACCAATCTTTTAAAAAATCAAGGTATTACACATCGATTATCGTGTCCTTACATCAACAAAATGGTGTTGTGTAGAGAAAGCATCATCATATCGTTGAAACCGGTCTCGCTCTCTTATCAACAGCATCACTTCCTTACAAATTTTGGTCTGAATGCTTTTCATACAGCAACTTATCTCATTAATCTTCTTCCCTCTCCCTCTCTTCATAACAAATCACCACATCTTCTTCTTTTTAAAAATGAACCAGACTATTTATTTCTCAAAGTTTTTGGTTCCGAATGTTGGCCCAATCTTCGACCCTATAATAATCATAAAATCCATCTTCATTCTCTATCATGTCTCTTTCATGCATATAGCCCTATACACAAAGGATATAAATGTTTACATCTCCCCTCTAATCGGTTGTACATATCTCGTGATGTTCTCTTCAATGAAAGTTCTTTTCCCTACTTTGCTTCTTCTAATTCTAACCTCAACTCCTCTTCGTCTATTTCGGCCCCTAATTCCTCTCATCAAACACATACAACCCTCCCTATTTTCCTTTCACCAAACATGGGCCCAACCTCATCCAATAACCTTAGCCCATTCATCCTAAACAGAACCCCCACTTCATCTAACCCAACTTCTTCTAATAATCTTAGCCCATCCACCTCTTCAAACACATCTCAAGAGCCTTCGTCCCCTTCACCCGATATCTCCTCTTCTCCCCTCTCGAACCAGACCCTCACTAACCCTAGCCCCTCAAATCCCCCCATTCCTCCACCTCCATCTCCACGCTCACCGATTATTACAAGATCCAAAACCAATAGTGTGACGCCCCCAATCCCCGCTTGGGATGGAACAAAGACTTAGAGCGTCGGGACATGCAACACAAAGTTACATACCCCCGTTCATGACAGTTAATATGCAATGCATCCTAGTATGCAACTAACAGTATGCAATAATCGTAGCGAAAATAAAAGGTTAAAATGTAAGATATGCCAGAATAACTAAAAATATCCCAACTTTATTAGAAAATTATTGTCTTCAAAATACCAATGTAGTATAGACTTGTATACAAAATCATATTATTCTCTTCATGCGTTCTAAAGCATGAAGGACTTGGGCTATAAATATCAACATTAGATCTAGCTTCCTCACAAAAATCGGCTCCTTCTCAAACATGCGGATCCAGTACTCTATCTATCTCTTCCTGGCCAATTCCTGACATAACTTCTATCATTCCGAATGAAATGATAGTGGTCCCATAAAATGGTGAGATTTACTTGAAATCTTAGTAAGTTAAAGAACTAACTAGCACAAAGATAAATCAATCATGAAAAATGATAAATATGCAATACATGAGATGTAGAAAATCAGTATGTATGTCTCCCATCCAGATTCCTCAACATCTTTTAAAAATATGGAGACACGGATTTTTACTCAGTAAGTAATTTCATCATCATTTTTGAGAAAACATAACTTCTTCATAAATATTTCATCATAAACTTTCATCATCATAGACTTACATCATTATCTTAATTAATAACATAACGTGTGGTAATGTCACAGTTCCCTATATGCAATGTGAGTACCTGCCGGTGACCGTAGTACAACTCATATTGAAACTACGTTGTTTATAGATTCGTTCTCAATGCATTGGTATATATAACATAACATCATAAAATTCATAACGTATACACCCACCAGTGTTAGGTGTCATAACATGTTGATTTCGCTCCGGCGTTCTTTAAAAAGAACCCATTCGAAGCCTGTTGACTGTTCTTCGTCAACCTAGGGGTTACTACTCCATTCTTAAACACTCCAGAGTGGACAGAGGAGTTCCACAAGGATAATTCCCCATCCTGGCCTTTGGGGTGGTGACAAAATGATTTTCATGTTATGTTTTGAAAAATGTTTCTCATCACATGTGCATATGTAGTAAATTTCATGTAAAAATGATATTTATAAATATAATGTGCAAAAATGATAAGAATGTCACATGTAATGTAAGTATGCACTCAATGTATCATATAGCATGATAATTTATGCTAAAAATGATAATTGAAGTATGAAATGAGTATTTATCAATAATTCATAAATAATTTATCAAGATGTGAGTTAGAGACCAACTTACAAACTTTTGGAAAAACTTGAAATTAGCGTCGTAGCTGGGTAAATCATGTGTATACTAAGTTAGGGTTAATACTCTTATGGATAGGTTCAAAATCAAAAGTTTCAAAAATTGGGTATTTACAAGAATACCCCTAGACTTTCAAAATTTGACATTTAAACCCTAAACTTTCACTAATTGCAAACGAACTCCAAATTTAACCAAATTTCATGGACTTCATATTTTTGACATTCTAAAACCATCTATGCCCTTGAATTTTCAAAATTCAAAGTGAAACTTGAAAATTCAAAGTGAAACTTGTCCAATTAGTCCCAACTCGTGGCATACATCTTAGTTGATGCCTGTGTTTTTCTCAATTATTGATCCCTATGAATGTAAGCATATGAGATTTTCTTTAATCACTAATGATCACTAACATCTTTAAGGACATTACTAAGCCTAATTCTTGAGTAATCAAGTTCATCCCAACACTTAATCAAAGCTAAGAAATCCTTAATCACCAATATGCTTAAAACCGATCCATGCTTGAAGATCAAAACAAGATAGATTTAAAACCTAGCATGGCATGCTTCTAACTACAAATTTAACCTTCCATAATCATGCTAGGATATTGATAGATCATATAAAATCATGCTTAGTACATGCCATAGCTAAATTTCTATTTAAAACATTCAATCATTCAAACATTCCTTTAATTGACCCGGTTTTGCATTAAGCATCATATCCTTCTCAAAACTCAACCAAATTTCGTACCAACATTTGGAAACAAAGCTTGAAATGCTAGCTAAGATCAAAAGGAAGAAAACTTACAAATTTCATGGCCTTCCAAGCACTCTAGACTGCCTTAGACAATAACACTCAAGAACTCACTAAAACTCACTCGGTTTTGCACTCTTTTGATCTCTAAGAGGGGAAAATGCTCTCAAGGCTCAAGAGGATTGTAACATCCTGTATTTTAGTGTATTTTTATTGAGGGATTAATTTCATTTATTTAAAGATTGTCTCTCTTGTTTTAAAATTAAGAGAGTTTTATTATATTATTTTATAATATTCTTAAGTTGAGAAAATTATTTTTAATGGGCTTTCCTAATATTATTTACTATTTTACGTTTAAAGTGATCTTTAATTTAAATTAATTTTTTTTAGATTTTAAAATTATTATTATTTTAATTAAGCATTTCACTGCGTTTGAATTATTTTATTTAACTAGTAGTTTTAAAATCTTTTTCGTTGGATCACTTTTGTGACCCAAGATGTGAGGGTTGGATCTCATTTTTTTTCCCTCAATTTTCTTTTTCTTCTTTTCTTTCTTTTCTTCTTTTTTTTTTCGGCTATTTCCCTTGTAGCCTCTCTCTCTCCCGCTCGATTTTCTCTCTCTCCTCTCCACCATGCTGCTCGGCTTCTCCCCCAGCCCGCTGCCGCCGGCTGTCCGTGGCCCTCACCGCCGGCACCAGTTGACTCCTCAGTTGCTAGTGACTCAGCCCCTTTATTTTCAGGCCGGCTAACGCCGCCCTTGGCCCCCGCGAGCCGTGCGAAGTCACGGGCTTCTCTTCATCCCACCATCGCCGTCTGGCCACCATAGGATACCATTTCTTCACCACTTCTTCACTGGCCCCTTGCCGTCCTAACCCACTCAGTTTTGGCCCCGATCCATCGCCGGAGCCACCTCCACGAGCTCAACTTAGTTTCGGCCTTTTTGGCCTTCCACCACGGTTTCGGCCGCCACCCAATGCCAACCGTCGCTTCCACTAGTTTCACCACCTTCCATAGGCCCTACCCTACCGTTCCCTAACTTTCGTTTGACCTCGTGTGAATTTGGATATGCTGTGTATTTTAGCCACAGTGTTTTTACACTATGGAGTTGCTGTTTTGGTGCTTCTAGCTCCTCATTGATCCTCCTAAACTTACTTTATAGCACTGTAAGTATTTCTCCAAACAAAATTTGAGATTTAAATATATTTTTGTACTAATATATTTCACTGTGTTCTGGTTGGTTTCTGGACTGAGTCCGAGGAGTTCGGGGGTGGATGAATTTGAGGACGGAGTAATTGTGTGATTGGTTATATTGTGTTTTGGTTGGTTGGATACTGATGTTGGTTTGGTACATAGCATATGCACACATATTCATGTTTGTAAATTGAAAATTGAGTTTTCGTGTAATTGCATTCATGATCATGTGGTTATTTTGAAAATTGGATTTTCATGTGTGGACTGGATTTGTGGGTGCGTGTGTATCACGACCCCAAGCTGAGATGGGGCATTATCTCGGTGGAGCTCATCTGGTCACTCGGGAGCGGAATATACTGAGTGACGTCCCTTGGGTTGTCGCTGGGCGACAACGAGATCTGACGAGTTACGTGCCGACTCCGTGACCCTTCTACTGGCGGGGGCTAGAGGATGCCTGGCCATGAACGCACTGTGTGCGGAACTGGGCATCGCTCGTTATGCAGTTAGGATGTGCGGATGGTCCCTAGGGGAGACCATGGTGCATATGGATTAATGGATAAATGGAAAATGGCTATTTTCTTAAAAAATAGCGTGAGTTGGATATGTTTATGCGTGTAATTTTCTGGAAAAATGATGGTTAATGTTTTGGGTCATTTTCTGAAAAAATGGTGGATATATTTATTGGAAATATTTTGGGCCAAATGGGATTTTTGGTGTGTGTTGGATTTCATGCATATTGCATCATATGCATGCATGGTTAGTTGTTTTAATGTGTTTTTATCTCAGGATTGGTTGGGTTATAACTTACCTGTGGTACCATTTAATGGTACTGCAGATTATGTTGATGTTGATGCAGATGTCGAGCCTGAGGATTTGGTTCCGCCAGAGAAGTGATCTGGGATCACTCGTGTTATGTTCTATTTTCAGACTTGTATTATTTTATGGGACTTTGGCTTTTGTTTTAAGAGGTTTGTATTTGGATATTTGTATTAAACTAAAATTTTGGTACTAATGACTTGTTTATTATTATCTGCTGCTTATTTGTTGTGCACTATTTATTTGTTGCACACACTTGGCACTTGTCGTTGGGATGTGTGACCGTATTGTCATCATCCTGATGTCACGATTCCGGAGACTTTTTGTACATAGGAGTCGGGGCGTCACAAGAATGCTTGGAGCTGTGGTGTGGATGAGGAGGGGCGTTGGCTTGGATGCTTGGTGATTGGGTGAAGTGGGAGGTGCTCAAATTTGGAGAATTTTTAGATTTGCTTGCATGAGCTTAGGTCAGCTTGTGCAGGGGGAATAGTGGCCTAAAATCACCATGATTTCCTCTCCACACTTGCTAAATTGATCCTAGAAGGCAGGTCTGGTCTTGGGGCATCATTTGGGTGGCAGAAAAACCATTAAACAACCTTTGAAAACAGGTGGATGGAGGTGGTTTTGTGGTGGTAGAAAATCAGTTCGATTTTGGATGTTCTTGGATAGCAAAAATGAGTCAAAATCCTTCATGATGGTCATGGGACTTCTTGTTGATTGGGTGAAGAAGGAGGTGGTGTGGGGTGGTGGTGCAACCCATGGCAGAAGGCTGGTTCAAATTCAATCCAAACGGTTCCTACACAAATTAGACTAAGTTGCATCCGGTTTGGTTCAAGGAATTGATTTGTGCAAGTAATTTCGTCCAAGGCTCAAATTGACTTTGGGAGGGTCTTATGAGGGGTTAAGGACCATATTAACCTTGAGGACAAACCACAAAAATGTTGGACCCAAGGGCAAAACAGTCCAAGCATTACAAAGGGGAATGCACAAAACCAATTGAAGCATGGTTTGGGCTTGTTATGAAATTTTTCATAATGACATGTGGGTTGGTTTAGCTAGGTCATCAATAGGGTCTTAATCGAGGTTTAAGGGAGTATTAATTCAAGAAAATTTGAATTAAAAAGTTTAAGTAAAGATTAAGCACAATTAAGCTCCAAAGCATGGCTTAAAGTGCACTAAACTCAAGCATGAAGGTTAATGGGCTTAGCCAATTTTCAAAACTTAATTTGGATACTTTGAGTATGATTTGGGTTTAAGGAAACCAATGATATGGTGTGTTGGGATTTTGATCTTGAATGGTGAAATTAGTCCAAATATGGTTTTTGGGTCATGTGGGCTTAAAAGGGCCAAATGTATGGACTCATGGTTTAAAGGCTCTTGGACTTTGAATGAGAGGGCCTCATCTTACAGATTTGTAGGGTTAAAAAGAAACCTCAAGATCTACTAAATTGGGCTTGAAAATATTTGACTTAGCCTAATTGGGCCATGGGTCCATTTTATACCAAGTTTGGCCCAAAGGCCTTATGCCTTCCTTATAGTTGGGTCATAACTAGTCTTGAATTCCTTAAGGCTTGATTCAAAGTTTTCTTGGGCTTGGACCATGAATGCTCTAAAGTACTACTAGCCTCACCAAAATTATTAATAGACTTACCTCTCTAATCCTTAGCTCATTAACACTAAGTACCATGATTAACGCTAATCCCACTATCAACCTTAATGTAAGTAATTAACCCATAATTAAGAGCCTAATATTTCCACTCTTACTAAGTTAGGCCCAATAGCCTTATGTCCTTTTCATTGAGCCTATTTTCTAGAGTCCTCCAAGAAAGGCTTAAAACTTTATATCTCCCAAGTTGGGCCTATGGTCTTTTTAACATCTTAACTTTCGCCCATCGCATCCTTAGTGCATTAGAGGCCTAAAGTCTTATATTCATCAAGTTAGGCCTAGTTTCCATCAAGTTGAGCTTAATGCCTTAGTGTCTCCCTAAGCCTTTATACCAAAAAAGCTTGGGCCTTAATAAATCAATCTCTTAGGACTTCTTAAGTCCATCAAGAATTTTACGCAAATTTCTTAGCCCATTATTGTGACAACCATCCAATGTGCCATGTGTCATTTCCTTATGGGCCTCTTGGCTTCTTATCCTCAAAATTAATAAATCACTAAAAATTCTCCAATCAACCTTCAAGAATATCATTTTCCTCAAAAATCAATATTACACTAAAATTCTCTAATAGTTCTACTAAATCCAAAGTATATGTCCTTCTTGCCAAATCAAATATCCAAAACGTTCTTATTCTCACATAGCTTAATTACTAATTAACTAGGATTAAGGCTACTAAGGTGAAAACCTAAAGGCATTTTTAGGCGGGGTGTTACAAACAGCTCTCGGGCCAAACAGTTTACCCTTGGCCAAATTCCTTACTCCACTCCTCGGCACTGTCTCTCCCTCACCATCAATGTTCCCGAAGAGCCATCATCCTACACCAAGGCATCCTGCTTTCCTGAGTGGCGTGCAGCCATGAGTAGAGAATTTCAAGCTCTTCTCTAGAGCAATACTTGGTCTCTTGTTCCCCCTCCCCCTTCTTCTAATATCGTTGGCTGCAAGTGGGTGTTCCGTACCAAGCACAAATCCGACGACTCAATTGAAAGATGGAAGGCTCGACTTGTTGCCAAGGGATTCCACTCACAAGAAAGCATTGACTACGTTGAGACATTCAGCCCGATTGTCAAACCATCCACAATCCGCCTTGTTCTCGCTCTAGCCGTATCTCATGGATGGCCTCTCTTTCAACTCGACATCCAAAACTCCTTCCTCCACGGTGATCTCAACGAAACAGTCTACATGTCTGAGCCGATTGGGTTTGTTCACCCTGCACATCCCGAGTACGTATGTCGTTTGCACAAGGCAATTTATGGCCTCAAACAAGCACTCCGTGCTTGGTTTGCTTAGCTTTCCACCTCTCTCTGTGATGGTTTTCTTCCTTCTCAAGTAGACCCGTCCCTTTTCATTTACTCGTCTCAATCAATACTCATCTATGCTTTAGTGTACGTTGATGATATTATTGTGACAAGCTCGCATCCCTCTCAAATTGATCATCTTATTTCCTTTTTGGCCTTTGTTTTTCCTGTTACAGATTTAGGTAAATCATCTTTTTTTCTTGATATTGAAATTTGTCATTTGGACAATGGAATTTTATTTTCTCAATGAAAATATATCTGTGATCTCCTTTCCCGTGTGAACATGCTTGCTGCCAATGGTGTTAATTCTCCCATGACTACATCTAGCCGACTCTCAATTTCTGATACCCCCACTTTTTCCAAACCAACAATGTATCAGAGGATTGTTGGAAGCCTATATTACCTCTCTTTTACTCAACCAGACATTGCTTTTACAGTTAATAAAATATGTCAGTTCATGCATAATCCAAAACATCCTCACTGGCTTGCTGTTAAACACTTGCTTAGATATCTAAAACATACGCTTAACTTTGGGCTATTTATTCATTAGTCTTCCTCTCTTCAAATTCAAGCATTCTTTGATACGGATTTGGCTGGTTGCCCTGATGATCGCCTCTCTACGAGTGGCTTTTGCATTTTTTTGGGTAAAAATCTAATTTCATGGTCCTCTCGCAAGCAACGAATTGTTGCTCGCTCAAGCACTGAGTCCGAATACAAGGCCCTTGCCAATGCAACTGCCGAATTACTCTGGATCCAAAATCTGTTAAAGGAACTTCATGTTTTCATTTCTAAACCTCTTCTTCTTTGGTGTGACAATCTCGGTGCAACCTACCTCTTCGTCAATCCCATCCTTCATTCCTGCACCAAACATATGGAAATTGATTTCCATTTTGTTCATGATAGAGTTGTTGCCAAAACTCTTCAAGTAGCCTTCTTACCTTCAAAAGACCAACTGGCTGATATTCTTACAATGCCTCTTGTAGCCCCTCGATTTCATCTTCTAAGGACGAGCCTCACTGTTGTGGATACCCCGTTAGGCTCGAGGGGGCGTATTGAGCCTTCCACGTGGGACTCCAAATCATAAGTGACAAAGCAAGACTCACACACATCAACTGCAGCTTTAGAGGCTTATGGAATTACATAGAAAGTTTGTTAGTGTCCTCTAGACACCATTGCAATTGTACCAGCAGAGGTTTTTAACCAACTCTGCATAATGCCATGTATTTTGCCAGAGCACGTCCTCCTTTTTTTTATTGTCGAGGAGAAATATTCTCCTTTTGTATTCCTTTGTATTGCTATAAAAGCTGCACTTTGTACACACTGTTCATCAATGAGAAATCCAAAATATTTAATCATCTCAAACTCTATTATAATAGATACATTTACCATTAAAATCAAATCGCATCCATATACAAAAGGATTTCAAGAAAGTGACAAAAAATGTTTCAAACAAGAGAGGCAACTACGCCACGAGATTGCTACCGATAGGATGAGGGAGTTGGTTAGTGAAAAAGGTGTTATGCATGACATTTGTGCCCCCAAAAGAATCTAAGATGATGAGTGCCAGAGCGTCCAGGCAAACACTTTGCAGTTCTTAGGTGAGCTAGAAGGAGTTTTCTCAATGTTCGAAGTCCTACATGATAGACCACGTGCTAGACTCACTAACAGACCTCAGGGCAGCAAACAAATGAGGGGGATAGGCGAGAGACCTCATCTTGTGACTTAATGAACTTGCTAGCGAACTCATTGATCCGCCGACTAGCTTTAGCAACACCTTTCTCTGCCAGCTTAACCCTATTTCCTGTTGACTGGCTTCAAAACATGCAGCAATGTTGGCTTGGGGAGCTCTTCCCACAATTTGCCCCAATCCTCCAAGGAGGCCTTCAATTTGCCTTTGACAACTATCAGGTTGCGACGAAGTTGCGCTCTAATTGTCTCAGTTGTCAAGCATAAGGTGTAGTACTTGTTACCCTAAACCTTTTCCTCTTGGATAGAATGCATGGCTTCGTCTAGTTGCCTAAGTCTTCCTCCAACTGGCCAGGTTAGAGATATGTGCTCGACCTATTGGTCTTCCTCCAACTAGGAACGTTGTTGTGCAACAGGCCATTCAGCCTCTAAAACTTGCTCCAATTTTGCGTGCACCTGTGCAGAAGAGTATCGTTCTATCGCTATTGACTTTTCAAAGGCCACCACCTTGGCCTTATTCATAGCCAACTCCGCAGCTAGCCTATAGGCGTGCTCTTCATGGTGAGCATAGGCATCCTTACAATGGGAATCACTTGTCATCTGTCTTGATCACCATATGTAAGGCCTCCTCAACATACATCCTAGAGACATCAATGTTTGTGATGCCTTCAGACCCGCCGGCTGCTTGGGATTGGACGGAGACTAAAGCATTAGGACATGTAACTCAAGACTACATACACCTGTTCATGACAGATAATATGTAATACACTTAGCATGTTTCTAGCAGTATGCAATAATCATAATGAAGAATACTTGATTCTAAGTAAAAATTGGAGCAATTAATGCATGGTACCTATATAATATAACTAGGAAATCCCAAAAGTGTACTTGTTCAAAATCTTTGAAATACAAGAGAGGAGTTTAAACCATAACCTTCATGATACCAAGTTTGCAAAACATAATGGCTTGCACATTGCCAATCTAAAGGATCCTATTTGGCTTTGTTCTTGTTGATAATCTTCCGTAATTCCTAAAAATGCGTAAGTACTTCATAGATGAAGCGGTTTGTAGCTTGGACCTCTCCTCTACGATTGGCTCTGCCGAGCGCTCAGGGCTTTTTGGGGCCTCCTTAATGGTTTGGGGACCCTCCCTCTTGCATTTCCCCGTGGTTTTCTAAATCTGTCACAACTTCTACCATTTTGAGTGGGGAATGGTAGTGAAAACTACCACAGTGAGATTTTGAAAAATCTTAGAAAGTTAACAAATAACATATAGGAAGATAATACAAGCATGTAGAGGCAAATCATGAGAATGAATGCATGGACATGTATTTGACCCAACAACTTGTTTCATGCTTGTGCTCTTCTCAAAATCATTGATCGTGTATTTATGTAACAGATTTAGCAGTAAACTTATAACCATGTAACCAAGTAACAATATAACTGAATAACATAGTGCCATTTCTTATTAATCTTTTGTAATATTTTCAATATAACAATGTGGGTGGATACGTCACGGCTCCCCTATGCACCATGGGCTCCATACTAGTTATTGCATCATATAACCGACCCTCTTGATCGGGTGTGAGTACGTCAGAGTCCATATGATACTGCAGTTTGCAATTCGTTTTCACCGTGTTTACAATATGATACGACAGATCGTAATGCCTTCATCTTATTTTCCATGTATTGCACTTACTAGCGTTAGGTGATACTTCGCACCCGAATCCTTCAAGAGGGACCCATTCGAAGTTCCTTGACTGTTCTTCGTCAGCCTAGAGGTTACCTCTCCAATTTAAGCACTCTAGAGTGGATAGAGGAGTTCCACTAGGATCTTTTTCTATCCTAGCATTTGGGGTCGTGACAAAACATGTATCCCCTTTCATTTTATAAAACACAACCCTAAATGCATGTGACATGTTCTTGTGACAAAGCTCGTTTTCCTTAAATGTAAGACCCAAAAATGTATGCCATGAACCATGTAACTCTTATGAAATCACGTCTTCATGCCGTGTACCAAAGTGCATCAAGTTTACGGCTTGAAAGAATTAGAACATGCGATATTCTTGTATATTTAAAAACATATGTAAAAGCTCAACCAAGGCGTGCAACGTTACTCGAAGTCCAAACATGGCATTTTAGTCTATGAACAACAATTGAGCATGGCATAAATGGACATGGCCGAAACATAGCATACTTCAATAACAATTCCATAATCAAGTTTAATCAACAACATGCAAAGTTTACATACTAGATACGAACATTATCCAACGGTAGCTTATAATCTAAATTACAAATATTTGAAGAAACCAAGGACAGGCAAGCTGAAAATATATTATGCAACCATTAGATAACGGATAATTTGAGCTTGTGTGTGGCATGTTTAGGGTTCACTTGGGGGCTTAATGTAGTTCTCCATGTGTTTGGCCTCAAGGGGTTGCCCTAGACCGAATTCCACTCATGTTCATAAGGGCTTGGTCTTAATGGTGTGCATGGCATGTGTGGTGCGTGCCATGCATGGTGATCATCATTTCTCTTAGTTGAAACTCCCTCAAAAGGAAAACCCTAACTCAAACTCTTTAAAGGGTTAATTTTCACTCTTGTTCTCTAGTGTTGGCTTGGTAGTTATGCTTGTGAAAAACCCTAGTTTCCTCAAACATCACTCGTCAAATCCAAACATGGATCTAATCCCTTGTGCCCTTTCAAAGTCGCGACAAAACACTTAAACCTGAGCCCTTGATCACCCTAAACTTCATGTGGCCGTGTGTGTGTGTGGTTGAAAAGGCCGTAGTGAAAGTTAGGGATTCTCACCATGTGAACTCCTTCTAGTGTGGACTCTTGACTTCTCCTTTTACTCGTGTGGTTTGATGGATGGAGAGAAAGTTGTGTTTGGTAGGTGAGAAAATGAAGGAGTTAGTCTCCTCCTAAGGCGGTCATGCAAGAGAGAAAAGAACGAAGTGAGAGATGAGTGACTTGAAGAAGAGATGTCAAATGACTCTTTGGTAAACCCTTTTTGGGTGACAGCCCTTTAAATCCTCTCTTAAATAGTCCTTCATTTTCCCAAACTAGCCCCCCTCTCTCATCATCATTTCTGACATAGGAGAGAACAAAACCTAGGTGCATGGGTGCCAAGTGGCACCATGCTTCTTACTTGGCTGAAACCCTCCCTTTCTTCCCTCATGATTGCCTAAATTTTGAAACATCAAGACCCTTATGCATGAAGGACAAATGGAAAAACTAATTGTTAAGACTGAAGACCCAAAATGCCCTTGCTGTGTTCCTTGAAGAGACTTGGTTTAATGAACCTTCAAGGGTGGTTTGATCCTTTAGTCGAAACCTTAATGCAAGGCTTAGGGGTTTGGGACGTGTGCATGGCTGCCATGTGGCAGTGGCGTGAGTGTGGGTCTTAACCTAGTTGACCCTTTCTCTCTTCCTCTTTTCTTTACTTCCTACTAAGATTCTTCTAGAACCCTCAAAAGTCATGTCCATTTTCCAAAGCCCTCTCTCCCTCTTCCCCATGATTACACCCTTCTAGATACTCTCATACTTCATGCATGCATGACAAGTGGCAAAAGTGGTGGTTGACCTTTGTGATTAAGCGTGTAGATCCCTTGGCCAAACCCTAAAGTCTTTGGAGACTTGTACTTCAGATTTTGAAGCTTCCTTATGTGTCTCTTCCCATTCCTCATTACTGCATATCTTCTAGGAACTCACCAAAATTGCATGGGTGGGCGTGTGACACTTAAGGTTCCAAAACCCTCTTTTCTCTCTCTCCTTTCTTCCATTTTCAGGTCCAGGTTCAATGTGGTCTAGGGGTAGGCTTTGCATGTAAGCCATGTGGCATGTGGGTGGTGCAATGGGCATGTTCCCTATGTGTGCTGAACCCTAGACTTCTCCATCAAATTGGCTTCTTCTAGAAGCCTTTATACATGCTTGCCAAGTGGCAACTATGTGCTAACCAAGAATGCTTCTTGCCTAGGTTCCAATTATGAGATTTCTGGGGAAAGCTAAAGACTTTTCCCCTTTCAAGTAGGGGTCTCCCATACCCTAATCATTCCTAAGCCCTAGGCCTTTGTGGCCTACTTTCACTAGCCCATGATGGGCCTTTTAGTGGGCTTGGGCGCCTTTTCTCTAAGATAGGCAAGACCTTTGTTGCTTCCAAAGGTCTCTTCATACCAAAACTTAGGCTAATATCTAAGTGGGTTAAGACTAAGATAATAAAAGTGGTAAGTAAGGAGCTAGCAAAAGTCCAAGTTGTAACAAAAGTCTTGCATGCTTGCTTAGAACTGCCTCCTGGGGTCGGGCATTGTCTAGGTCATTACATCTTCCAATTAGGCTATTGCAAACTGATTCCTAAGGTAGGTGAGCTGCACCTCCCTCCATAACCACCTCTGTAGTTCGGCCTTGAACTCCAGGAGCATTCCTTGCTTCTTATCAAGCTCAATAACTTTAGTTTAATCATTAGATGTAGAAGTAGACATTGAGGGAGAAAAAATCTTGAAGGCAAAATTGGGAGGTAAGTCAGGAAAATCGAAAGAGTAAGGTCTAGGAGTGAATCAAGATTCCAAGTGCCCAGTTCAATCATCTTCGCCATGTAATCCGATTGTAAAGGTGTAGGAGGAAAGTGAACTCCCATTGTTCCTTCCTCACTATGGAGACCAACTCTTGGGGGCCTAGGAGGAGTTCATGTGCTATATGTGAGTTCCTCGATGCGGCATGAGGAAAAATGACAAACCTTGGTGAATGACATTTTCTTTGTGTTCCCAACTTGGGTGATGAATCTTGGAAATCCTCTCCAGTGGAAGTCTCATGTTGGAGGACTTGCTTGCCCCAAATATCCTCACCCTTGATGCGAGGTTTTCCC
Organism: Pterocarya stenoptera; assembly: GCA_003123785.1. Taxonomy (NCBI): domain Eukaryota; kingdom Viridiplantae; phylum Streptophyta; class Magnoliopsida; order Fagales; family Juglandaceae; genus Pterocarya; species Pterocarya stenoptera. The sequence continues at coordinate 136,093 of QEOT01002648.1, forward strand.
CCCTATGATTAGTAGGAGGCCAAGCTGCCCTTTTACAAGGGCGGAGAGGCTCAAAGTAGTGGACCCTTGGATAGAGCAACCTAGGATGACCGAACGGTCCACGTTCTCCCTTGTAAGGATCTTTTCAAGTCTCTTAGTTATGGATTGTCAAAATGGGACACCTCCTTCATAGTGAGGATCATGCTGTAGAGGCACCAGTCTAGAATTGGACTTCAAGTAGCACGGATTGGGAATTCACTGTGCAAGACCTCCCTAACAGGAAACTCTTGGCCTGCACTAGATATGGAAAACAGTTTACGACCTCAGTTTTTGACATGAGAAAATTGGGATTCTAAGTTCATGACACTATATTTGGTGTTGTGTCGAAGCTACATTGCTTGTTGTTATGCTTTTGTACGTCGTGTACATGGAGGAACTTGTGTGTTGTCAAATTAGGGTTCGCAATCGCTTAGTCTCAAGAGCTTGTAGACATATAATGCAACAAGCCAACAAGATTCTCCATGCATTTGGTAGTAACTATGCAAGAGCTAGACCCAAATAATCCAAAATATCTCGAATAAGATAGCAAAAAGGAAGCTTCAATCCCATGGGAAACATCCCAATCTAAAGGCCGATGTATTTAGCGATTCCATCCAATTTGACTATCCTATCAGAAAGGCCATGAAGTATTAAACTAGCAAAATCTAGAATACTGTACAGTTCCCTCAAGGAGTGAAGCTCGGTTTGAGTGGTAGTAGCAGTCAATCGACAACCTTTGATGGCCACGAGAGGATTAAACTCCCTCTCTTAAGGGTTTGGATGGCTATGGTTGATGCTTCCCTATTGGAAGCCTCCCTAGAAGGTCAGTGGGTGTGCGGGGTTCGGAGTGCATTCCTCGATGGAATCTTGGAAGCCATTGAAGAATGTAGGCGTAACCTAGGAGAATGAGAAGCAACTCGGACAAAGGAAGAGAAAAGAACAGAGCAAGAAGCAAGTATAGAAGAAAGTGATAGGTAAATAAGGGAAAAGGAAGGAGAAAAGATGGTGACGATAATTGAGGAAAACTGATGCCAGAGAAGCATGGAAGTTTGAGCACGAGGGGAGACTGACCACTGAAAAACTATTGCGTGTAACACTGCCAGCAACTTGCTGAACGTGATCTTATGATATGTTCTGCAAGAGATAATGGTTAGGAAAAGTTGTTAGGACACAAAATAGCATACACCATGAAGATGTTGCATGCCCTACAAGGGCACTAAGCAAAGATGATACAAAAGTGAAATCTAATAATTTAGTTCCCGCCCTTTCACACTCAGCAAAACGTTTTCAGGTATTGTTGGGAAAACTTATGTAGTGTGGGCGAGGAAGCGTATGTGAGGTGATGAAATAAAAATATGTGATGAGGCACGTATTAAATAATACCCCTAGAAAAGGAGAATGGAGAGGTAACAGCTCAAGGCGAGGTTTGCACCTAGACAAAGGATGAAACACACTGTCATGTTGGTTACATATGTGCTTTAGTTGAGTGAAAATAGTAAGAATCCCACCCCAGGTCCTACTTTCCCTCTGGTGGGACTCCTCTCACAAGAAACTTGCATCAATAGGGCATCTCCTCCCAAGAGATTTGCTTCTAGAGGACATGTGGCACTCTCGGCACATGATAACTTACCCAATGAGGGACTGCGGTGTCCAAGGTGCTAGCTGGTTGACAACACCCAATCGTTTACAGGGAAATTATGTGTTCATATAGTAAGCACATGCTAGATATAATAAATTGCAACGGAATATGCAAGGGGATTACGAGAAAACTAATGCTAAATGTACCAGAGATATATACAAATAAAAGCGTTTTGCTACTCATTATCCCCACACATCACACACCATATTTTTTTTTAAAATTTAATTTTTTTTTTGTTTTATCCATCTTAAACTTATTGAATTATTCTACTTATTATCCATATAACACACATTTGCTTTGGCTTCGAGCTATGTTATGGGGATGCAGCCAATCCCACCCTTGTCCAGTAACCATTTTGAGTGGGGTACAGGCTTTCTTTGAAGACCTTATCCGAGTAATATCCATAAGTCACTGTTACTTCATCCCTAATAATATTGTAAACTCTTATCAGTTCATTGCTTACATCAAAACATAATGAACCATAAGGTGTTTGTGATGCCCCAACCCCCGCTTGGGACTTGGTGGTGATGAAGCATTGAGACATGTAACATTGGGTTGCATACTCTTCGTTCATGACAATTAACATGAAATGCACCTAGTATATTTTTAACAATATGAATGAGTCATAATGAAAAAGGCCTAAATAAAAATCATGGTACCAAATAAAACTTCTATTTTTATCCCAAAAGATCATGTCTTCAAAATGGCATACATTAAGTTCTGGTCCCAAACTTGACCCATCATTCAAAACCACAAATGATTAGCATGTAGTTTCATGATTCAAGAATACACTTCAGTCATCCTGATCTAACACTTCCCTAATATCTGCCATCAAGTGCAGAACTAGCTCTATGTAAAAGGTGATCAACTCAAGTCTGTTTACAAAGGTGATGTCATCTTCAATGACCTTCGAGCGATAGGGCTTAAGCTTCACCATCTTACTCATTCTGATATGAATCCGCAGGAAAGGAATCCTTTGAACCCACAATCAAATTGAAAACTCATCCAAGAAAGTCAAAATCAAGTCAATAAATGGAGAATCTAGACCCGATGAGAACTCGTTTCAAGAACCTAGATTATATTAAAATCTAGACCCGTTGAAGAACCAGTCTCAAGAACCCAGATTACAAGGAGGAATGCCACAAAGGTTGTGATTTACCTTTGATAAGTTCAAAAGTTCAATTAAGAACAAGAGGAGTAAAACTCAACTCACAATGAATAAATCATCAAATTTCATAAACTAATCTTCAAAATGAGGCTACAAGAGTATTTAATGAAAACCTAATTGAAACCCTAGCCAAAATAAAACCCTATTTCCAAAAATACCCCTGAGTGAACAGTAATGGCGCTACAGTAATTCGGCGTGAACAGTGCCGCGCTACAGTACTTATTGAAACCCTAGTTCCTAAAAAGTAACTTTCCAAATAAGCCCTTGGCCAAAATACAAGGTCTTCCAAAAAACCTTAGCCATAAGAAATAAGATATATGAGGGCCAAGCACAAAGTTTTAAATACCGTACCGTACCGGCCGGAATTTTTCGTACTGGCCACCGGACCGGTACAGAAAAGTTATTATTTCGTACCGGCTGAAATACCGGCCGTACCGGCCGGTACCGGCTGATATTTCGGCCTGTACCGGCCTGTGTACCGGTCCGTACCGGCCGATATTTCGGCCTTCTTTTTTTTTTTTTTTCATATTTTCAAACTACAAATTCATTTTTTGACCCCTAATTCAGACTAGACTATTTATAATTTATATATCTATGTATTTATATATAATTTATTTATATATAGACTATTATTTTGAAATATAATTTATATATATAATTTATTCATATACCGAAATGTTATCCCGAAACGGTACACGAAACGGTACCGGTACCGAAATATTTCGTTCCAGTAGCTCGACCGGTACGGCATCCGGTACGGTATTCAAAACATTGGCCAAGCATCCTCAAGCCCACTTATTCTAAACTACTAAAATAAATCATTTAACCAAGTTGAAAGCCTCCAATAACATTAGGCCCTATCTCTAAATCATGTCTTCCATAGCTTGAATCAAGTGTATCAAAATTGGTTCTTCTCTTTTAAATTCCATCTTGAGTGTTGGGCTCTTCCTAGCTTTATCTCAAGTGGATTGCACCAATCCTTGCATTGCTTCCTTTATCTTCTTAGCTCTTGATCTTGTAATTGGCCTATGTTGAACTTGCAAAGGATCTTTAAAACTAGGTCCATCCTGGGGCCCATCACATTCTCTTCCAGACTTGTTACAACTTCTACCATCTAGAGTAAAAATGGTAGTGGAACTAACACAGTGAAATTCCTTCAAATCTCAATAAATTATACCACAAATATACACAGAGATAACATAAAAATGATTAGAGTAAATATGAACATGTTTGCATGAGTATGGATGTGCATTTTCAGGAAACTATATTTTTCTCCCATCTAGATTCCTTTAAAAAAAAAAATTAAGAAGTTATAACACAACACATAAAACATCTTGCATTCTTTTCTTGATCATATGTATGGATACCTCATGGTTCCCTATAAACACACGGTTACATACTAGTGGCCTTTACCACATGACGGGTAATGCTGTTGGTGTCTCAAGAATAAGGTTTTGAAATATGTTTTCTTCTGACCGGAACAATCAGAATTTTTCTTGCCAAAATAGTAACTGGCACGGGGTAGGTCACTGTTTTGTACTGGGTCAAATTCCGATTGGTTTCAGGCAATTTTGGCCAAATTTTGGTATTCCGGCCGGAATAGGTATTTTGGACCAAAATCTGCATGCTTGGAAGTTGAACTTGAAGACTTTGGATGCCAATATGAAAACCAGAGGCGCAGAGATAGAGAAAGAAAATTGGCGTTGGAACTTGAAGTCTTTGAACAGAAATGCTGACATCTCCACATGAAGAACTGACAGCTCCATAGAAAGAGAAGGCTCAAACCCATTAAAATATAAAATTTTAGAAACTAACCGGATAAACAAAGAATTAAAGACCATACATTTAAAATCTTTCTTATTTTCCGTCTTTAACTTTATGGAGCAACATGTACTCATACTAATAAAAATAATCTCTTTATGTGTATTATTTATTAACAAATTCTATTTATGAGTGTTTTCACTTTTTATTGTATTTTAAGACTTTTAATGATATTTTTAAGATTTAGAATATAGTGATATATATAATTATATATATAATTTACTCATATATCAACTATCCTGACACAGTACACTGAAATATACCGATACCGAAATATTTTCTTCCAGCACTTTAACTGGAACTATCATAGGAATAGAATTCAAAACTTTTAGTCAAGAATACTTAGGTCATGGTAACCACCTTCACCATGAGTACTCTAGCACATGCACCAACTAGAATACTCTTAGCTTCGCTCTAAGATCGTTACTATCCTATTTGAAGTCTTTGATTGTTCTTTATCAATTCAAGCGATACCATTCAATCTTTAATCAATCCAAAATGGGTAGGAGAGTTCCATTTGGATAACCCCCATCCTAGCATTGGGGACATGACTAAACCTTACTTTTTAATGCATAACACTAAACCTTACTTTTTAATGCATAACACACTTGTTTTCATGTGCATGAGATGATGACATTTAATCATGACATGGCATATGAATGACATGAAAAACTTAGAACATATACAATGATCATGACATGTGAACAACTTGAAATAATTAAAACATATATCACAAGCATGTCATATGAATGGCTTGAAATAACTAGAACATATGTAGCGTTTACACATAAGCATAAATATATTATACAAAAGTAAGTTAGAAGCTAACTTACAAACTTTTTGTTTAATAGCCAGGCTACAAAAGCGATTCTTAATGTTAGGACTACTTTGAATGTCACATAAATGAGTATTGAATTCCTAAATCATAATTGACACTTAAATAGACAAGGCTTCTAAACTATTCATTTTGATCTTAAGACATACTTCTTATTGCAAACATAGTCCAAACCCGAGACTAATATGCACTTAGACCTATTAGGACATAAGGAAACATTCTTAATCAATACCTTTCTCATTTTCTTTCCTCAAATAGATCTTAAAAGCACAATCCCAAGTCTTCATATTCGGGTTATGGGAGATATTTTACTAGCACTCAAATAGATACAAACTCTTCTTTGGACCAAATGCAACCATATCAATCTTACCTTCTTTTAGTAATGTCAACACAAAGATAATTCATGAACACAAACATACCCCTTTCTTGATGACACCAATCCTTCACAAATTCAAAATCCAAAACACATAGAGGAAAACCATGTATACACGAAATCATGGAACTTGAAGCAAAAACATGCTTTTAACTATTCTATCTCATTAGCCTACAATCTCATGCATTTCTATAGTTTTTCTTAAGCCTGTGAGGCCATTCATTTTTCTTACAAAATCAGATCTTAAACTTTCAAACATGCATGAGCTTAACTCAAAATGCTCCAATACAATATCAAACTCCACCGAAGCATGATTGAGCTTTGGATGATATTACTTCTTTTCCTTGAATCTCATTCTATAGTTATAAATTAAATGATATACCTCATCTACTCTTCAAGCAAAAAATTGAAAATGTGACACAAATCATGAAAATATCAACCTTCAACTAGTTCAAATTCATCCTAACACACTAACATGTTAACTAAATCTTAAACCAACTTAGACACCATCAAACAATCCAAACACTTTCGTATCCTCACAAGATGCAACTAGAAAATATATATTAGAGCTTACTCACTGAATTGAAAATCTTGAGCAAGGATTCAGTCTGCACTACTCCAATCATAACTCTCAGTTTCTAACAGGATGTGTGTGTGGGTTGCAATGTAATTCAGAATGGGCAGCTAGAAGTAGTGTGTATGCTAGGAGAGAAGAGGAAGAAAAAGAAGATCTATTACTAAGCAATGAGGGTCTCATTTTTTCAAACAAGAAGTTGAGAGGTGGCCATCAATGCTTGGTTAAATACCCCCCAACACACACACACACACACACACACACACACACACTCTCTCTCTCTCTCTCTCTCTCTCTCTACTCTAGGTGATTGCTCATAGGTTAGACTCAAATCTCTCATGATTTGAATTAATTCTAGAAGGCTCATAAGGGTGCAAACGAGCTTGTGAATTGTGACACCCCCAGACCCTCGCTTGGGATTTGGTGGAGCCCGAACCGTCAAGACATGCAATATATGGTTACATACCCCTCATACATGACAATTAACATGTAATGCACCTATCATGATTCTAATAGTATGAATAAATCACAACGAAAAATAAATAAGGGCTTGGGCAATAAACTTTGTACCAAATTAAAACTTCTATTGTATCCTAAAATGTTAAGTTTAAGATCATAATATAGCAAAAGTAGGGTCCCATAACATTGACCCCCAAATTCTCAAAAGATTATCATATTGTCATCAAACTACATAGTTAAGGCATCAACCAGTGCCGGATCTCTTGAACCTTAGAGATTGGTTTCAAAATAATCTAAAAGAATTGGTCGATTACGTCAAAACTATTCTCAAATGTGAGAATTTATTCTACTACGGCTAACCAATAGTACTTACGCTCTCCTCCTAAGATCTCCTGGACATTTTTTAATAAGAGCAAGACAGTTTCCATATAAAAACCTGCTATCCAAAAATGGGCCTCTACTGTATACTTGTCCTCAATGATATCTATGGCACCCCTTCCCTCATGAAAGGCTAGGTGAGGTTCCGTAGTGCCAAAGATACTGGCCGATTGGTCAACGCTTAGAGGATTTGTTAGACGTGTATCCAGAGGGAAGTACACGTCTTTGAAACTCGTTTTAAGACAATGCAATGGAAATATAAGCGGAACACGGTGTTGTAACAATATAAGCATATATGTACTAGAAACTAAATTTCATAAACAATAAGGGCTTCTCGCTCTTCGTGACCAAAATATTACATCGTTCAAGATACATAGAGTTGGTCACCTTAGGTGATTGACTAGTTACAAATGAGCACTTGGCTCAGTTATGAACATCCTACAAAAGGCATAGAGTAACTATGACGAATACTTGTGCTAAAACGAGTCATAGCCTCCTTAGTCAGGACTCAGGTGAGATTGACTCCTCTTCCCCAGGTTTCATATCAGAGTCGGAACCTGCATCAAATTCTATGATCCTCAGGTTAAAACTATAGGTAGGTTAGGCAGTTCTGACAAAACCATTAATGAAAGATAATGTTATTGGAGATGCGATGAAAGCATTTCATGTAAATACTTGAAGAATATGCAGGTCCATGGGAGGTATCACCCTCTCTTCTTGCAGCTACATGCATTCCTCAAAACTTGGCAAGGAATCACCCTCTCTTCTTGCAGCTACATGCATTCCTCAAAACCTGGCAAGGAATCACCCTCTTAGAATGCAGCCTTCTCTTTATACAAAACAGATGAAACCTAATAGTGTTATTATGGAAAGGAGTTACTCATCTCCATATAATAGAAAACCCATAAAAACCAATATTGGGTCAAGTATCATTCTTTTCTGATAGGCATTCATTCCTTTAGTTGCTCATAGGCATACACTGAAACTTGTTGCTCATAGGCATACACTGAAACTTGTTGTCCTAAGGATGCTACTCTACCCTACTGCAACCAACTCAAAGACACCAACACGTGATACACCAAGTGATCCCACATCCCGACTATCATGTGAGGCCAAGTACGACATCGTTCCACCCCACTTCTCATGAGGCATTCTCCTTCTCATGTGATGTACGTGGTAAAGCTTTGTGGAATATTTCTAGGAATTCTTTGTCTTGTACCATAATTATAGACTTTTGCTAACTCTATAGACACTTACATGCACACACTTACACACACTAGCATCCAAGGCTCCCATTCACGATATCACATCATAAGTAGAAAACAGTTAAAGCATCAAAAGCATTAAAGTATCAGAAATCAATGAGTAAATATAACTAGAAACATAGTGCTGGAATATTTATTCATTCTTGTAGAGAATGGGGAGAAGATTACATAATGCGATGTTTCTCACACACAATATTCACCCGACATTACCCAGCACTGTCTTAGAAGCTAACCGACATTCCTACGTCACAAGTCCTCTCGTCGCTTTCCTGTTCCTTGCTTTTCGTGGAAGTTGCCTTCTCTAACTCTTTAGTGAATAAGGTCTCAAAAGTGAGATCTTGTCCCCATGCCTAGGTCCTTTAAATAGAGTGGGAATGCTAGATATCCTTTTGGACATATCATTGACTCCAGATATGCTTGGATAGAAGTCTTTTATCCTTGTCCTATCATACTATAGGTTGATAGAGACAGGGGACCAGAGCATAGTCCGCACACCCTACGGTCTGCCAACTCCTGAGTTCTCCTTTGAAGAAGGACCCACCACATGGCATTGGGCCATACTTATGGGTTTGATGATACGGCCTATTGAGCCTTCACCTTCAGTTGCAAAGCCACTTCGGATGTGACCTCCTAGACGGAGTGTGAGCTTCTGCGCTTGTTTCCGACACTTCTCTGAACTCTTTTGTGTTATCCCAGAAAGTTTCCATTCCTGGTTGTGTCAGTCAGTATCCATAGTTCCTTTTTGGTGAGTGATCCCTTCTCACCTTGGGCGGGTAGCTTGTAACTCGCTCGAGCTTATTAGTCCCTTTAGCTCCTCGTTTTCGTCGTTATGGGAGACGGCTTTTCTAACTCGTTTAACATGGCTGAGTTCCTCATCTCTATATCACTCTGGGACATGTCAACCTGTTTTCCATTAGAGTGCTCCTTGACCCACTAAAAAATGAGCAGCACAAAGGCTATCCCAAGTGCAGGAGGATGTCACGTAATAATTATGAATAAATTCCTAGATCGTCTCTTCAGAGAAAGTTACTTAAAATCAAACTCGTTTAAAATGGTGAAAATATTTACAAAGAGAAAATAAAAGTGGTGGTATGTGCAATGAATGGAAGAGTGCAACCGGAATAAAAAAAAGGGCACTAGTCATGGACTAGATTCATATTTTTGGATTTTTGAGTGTCAAAATGAAATGTAAAAGACTAATAAATTGAAATTAACAATCAAGGAATCAACTAAGCTAAACAATCTTAATAATCTGAAAATTAAATAGTAAAACAGAAATTATTTAAGTCTTAATTAACCTTTAATTAACCTAAAATGCAATGGAACTAAGAGATTAATAAAACAAGCCAAGAATTAAATTAGATTAGAAAATAATTGACAAAATACGAACTGAAAATTGAAAAGCCCCAAAATCAAGATTTTAGGGTTCATCCTTGTATTCAAATTACAAATTCTCAAAATTATGCCACAAACATATACATTGGTAAATTATGCCACAAACATATGCAAAGATAATAGAAGCATGTATATCGCAAACTAGAACATGGATGCATGGATGTGAATTTGTATTTGTATATATCATCTTTTTCTTCCATTCAGATTCCTTTTTAAAAAACACAACTTATAGTAACAATGTAATCATTCATTTCCATATTCTTTCATAGACTCTTATCTTATACATGCTTATGGATACCTCACGGTCACCCCACAATCGTGTGCACCTACTAGCTACCGCATCACATCATAAACCTCTCGACTAGCTATGAGTACATTATGGTTGAGGAACCTAAGCAGATCAAAATGCTCTCACCATAAGCCCTCTTGGCACATTGCATTGCCTTCACCATACGTATCACTTTTTGCACCCACTAGCTTTAAGCAGTACAACTTCGCTCTGGAAACCTTTTGGTTCCTTTCAAAGCCTGTTGATTGTACTTCGTCAATCCGGAGCTACCATTCCATTTTTATTCACTCCAGAGTGGTCCACTAGGAAATTCCCCTATCGTAGCATTGGGTCATGTCAAAAAGTCTTCTAGATGCATTACCTTAACGTGTAACTTTTCCATGTGATCTTATCATGGCATGTGAATGAGATGTAGCAGGGCACAATATTCAGTGATTCGGACATGTGAACAACTTTAAATAATTATAATATTCACTTAAGCATATGCACAATGATCACAACACATATCATGAACAAGAAATTTTATTATCAGAGTCAAGCAACATAGGATAACATAGCTGAATATGAATAACCCAATATATCAAACAATAGATCATAAATGCAGCGTTTACTCGATAAACATGAACATATTATCCAAGAGTAAATTATAGACTAACTTACAAACTTCCAATTAATAGCAATGCCAACGAAGAAGCAAGCTGTTAAATGTACGTTCTAAGTGTTAGAACTTGATTTTAAAAAGGAAAATCTTACACTACATACTGACCTGTGGACCTAGGGGATTCCAAAATTCTTTTGCTAGAAATGCTTAAATCTATTCTGTCATAGTGGTTATCAACCTTTTCAATTTCATCCTTAAGCATGCATTTGGTTTACACAAGGTATTAACCCTAGTGAGGGTAAATGATGATATGTTTTGCATGTAGCTTTGCTTACTCGATCAAGAAAATGAGTTTGTGACAAAACCTTGCTTCCATAGGCAAGAACCCTAAGAGGCCAAATATCGCTAGGATTGTTGTAACAACCACCAAATCATGCTAAGAAACCATAAGAATTGTGAAGTCTTGACCATGTTAAGGGATTTGGTGGGCTAAATAACTTTCTTCGTCATTTAGTTAAGAATTCTTAGAAAGCATTCTTTTAATCCCTAGGAAAGGGTCAAGAATGAACTTACTATCTTGGTGGGCTTAAGGATAAAACCAGTAACATTGCGAGGAACTTAGCTAAAAAGGAAGTAGGCTTAAGTGTAAAAGCTAAAAGATCCAACACTTGAGGAGGAAACCTAGAATGGACCCAAGGTGAAGCCCAAAAGAGAGGCTCAAGTTTTAGGCCCAAGTACCAAATAGTCCAAGGCCCAATAGGAAGCCCAACAACTAGGCCCAAATCCTAATGGGCCAAGGCCAATGAAAGGCCCATTTATCAAACCCAAACCTGAATGGGCCAAGGCCCAATATAAACCCCAAAGCTCAGGCCCAACCAAATGAACTAGGCCCAAATTAAAAAGCCCAATCCAAAGCCCATCCCAACCTACAAAACTTGGGGCCAAAGTTTGCCACGCTTGGAAACCAAGTTTTAGAAACTTGCACACCACCCATTACGTTAGGAATTCAACACCTTGTGCATTACAACTTCTTGAAGTGGTGCCTAAAGGACTACTTGGTTGCCAAGTTTTACACTTTATAAATTCAAAGGGACAACTTCTGAATTTCTATGACAAAGAAAACAAGACAAAGATCAAGTCAACTAGCATGGGATGGACAATCGCCACTAGATTTCAACCTACCCTTCAAGGAAAAATTTTCTGAAAATTTGGTCTTGACCTTTTTTAATTAGATTAAGCATTAGACTAAGTAATAGCAAATGGATGACAAGTGGCAAACTCCTTGCCCTAGCTAAAACCCTAAAGCCTTCTTCAACCATTTTAAGGTCTAGGTTGAATGAACATATGCTTTGGACAAAATGGGGCGTGCAAATCCTTATTGTTGAAACCTTAAATATCTCTTATCATGATTAGATCCTTGTAACATCCCTAGGGGCTTATGCATCAATACCTTGTGACAAGTGGCATGTGAGTCCCTTGCCATGCCCTAAATTCCTTCCTTCCTTCTTCCTTTTTTGGGTCCAAATACAATGAACCTAGTGGAGGGATATGGCATGATTGCGAAGTGGCGTGTTGCTCTACAAAAATCGAAAATCCCTTCACCTACTTCCTTTCTTGAAGACTCAAAGCTCCCTCTTGCATGTGTGCCAAGTAGCACTTCTTTCCTATGGCCGAAAATGGCTTTTCCTTCCCTCTTACAAGCTTCTAGCTTGATTGCATGCTTTCCAAGTGGCAAGTTGCTTCCAAACCAAAATTCCTTCCCAAGGCTCTAATGATTGAAACTTAGGGAAACTTAAGGGTCTCTCTCTTACAATTGACGCCTCCTCCTAGTATCAAAACCATAATTTTGGTTTTTAAAACCTTAAACCTTTTAATTAAAACCAGAAAATCTCTAGTCCCTTGGGCCTTCTTGTGGGCTTGGTCACCTATCCCTTTAGCAAAATGGTAAGGCCCTTGTCACTTACTAGGTTCCCATCTTACAAACTATATGGCTAAATTCTAATTGGACTAAGGCAAAATTAATAAAATTAGTAATACGCGAGGACTTGGCTAATTTTGGGTTATCACAACTAGCTGTCAAGATAATCTCAATTTTGTCTGGTGTACCAACTGCCGCCTCCTTGTCTCCAGTATATTGCCCGTAGGAAGGGATCCTTTCTCTCGACTTGGCGCGGTCCTCACAGGACACATCCCACGAGAAGTGAATTTGAACGGGAACTTCTCAATGAAATGCACTACATCTTCTACAAATACCTCTCCAAGTAATATAGTAAGACCCCCTTTTTTTTTTTTTTTTTCTGACTTTGACATCAAAGGTATGCATTTTCCACTGAGATCACCCTACGTCTTTCCTTTATTCTCACATGTTGGTTACAGAGGAGCTCATGGTGTCGCGTGCTGAGCTTATCGAGACACTATAACAAAACATCGATTTTGGGACGATTTTTGTTTGGGACGAAATAAAAATCATCCTAAAAAATGAGATCTAGGGATGAAATACAAATTTCATTCCTAAACAATGATGAAAGGTGTGTACTATTCAAACACGTTTGAACGGTATATGGAGGGACGAATAATTTTGTCCCTAATAAAATAAAAATTAGAACATCTAGAAAAAATGTTCAAAAAAAATATAATAAACATTCGAACGGAAATTATATATGGTCGAATGATAATTTGGCGCGTTAAGTGACAAAATTTAGAGAGACATTGACTTACAATTCAAACATCATAAAACAACGTTTGAATGTCAAGGTTAATCAATGTTCGAACAGATATTATATATGATCGAATGGGAAATTGTTTAAGTCAATTAATTTAGCGGGACATTGACTTAGCGTTCAAACATATTACTATATCGTTTGACCTAATTTGAGTAAATGATATATACTAGAAACATGAAGAGGAGTTCCCAAAATGGTTTGAATAATGGGCAATGACATTATTGATGAGAGTTTAAATTACCAAAAAAATACATTGATTGTTTATTTTTGTATGTTTATGGTTTATTCAATATGTAGGTTATACAAATGCATGCGAGTAATCAAAACGATATATCGGACTCTCTGTATGCATTGGCGTGTGGCCATTCGAGAAGCGCTGATTGATATTCAACATGTATTTCTTGCGGAAGTAGGTATCACACAATGGATCGAGAACGCTATCGAAAGATACATAATAGTGGTGTACTAGTCGAAGGAAGTCATGATAGAGAAAACATTGATTTTTATGGGGTTATTGTCGATATAATTGGAATGACATATTTGGGGGGCCTTGTGGTATATCTGTTTAAATGTGATTGGTGGGATTTAAGCAATCCTTGAAGGAGAAAATGCGATAATGAATTTTTTTGAGTATTAATACATCCAAAAATGGTATGAAGATCCTTTTATTTGGCTTTCCAAGCATTTCAAGTATTCTACTTAGATGATCATGAGTTAGGAAATCAATGACGAGTAGTACAAAAGTTTTCTCCAAGAAATATATATGATGTTATCTCTAAGAGTGGCAATATGTGACACGACCTGTTAACCCAACATAAACACGACATGATAAAAGCAGGTTAGAGTTTAGTCTTAACAGGTTCGGGGTTAAAATGGGTTGACCCGTTAAGACATGATTGTTTAACAGGTCACTAACGGGTCAACCCGTTATGACCTATTAAGAAAATTGAATTTTTACCTTTATACCCTTAGACCTAAAATTAAAAAAACCCTAAACTACCTAACCCATGCCACCCCCTCAGTTTTCTAACTTTTCTTTTCCTCATAGTCACGCCGCGCCCCCCTCATCACTTCGTCTTCAACCCATGGCCCCGCAGCGACTGCCTCTCCCCTTAGTTCTCATCTCACGCTAGCCCCTACCATGCCGCCCCTCATTGACTTCAACCTAGTATCCTGTCGCCCACGGCTCCGCCACACATAGCCCAAAGGTGATCGGATTTTTTTCTCTTCTCTTCTTTTCTTTTCTTTTTTTAGTTTCTGAGATTTTAAATTTTGAAAGAGGGATGGGGAGCTTTGGAGTTTACTAGTTTATTGATCCAAGAAAATCTTGAAGATACTTCATTGGGTGTTTTTTTCTCAAATCCTCTCAGAAATCATAATCTCTTCTCACGGTGACGCCGCCCCTCTTCAACCCAAAAATCGTTTCTTATGTTTTTTTTGGGGTTTACTTTTTCTTGGTTCATTTTTTGTTGGGTTTCTCTATATGCTATTTAATCTCTATTGGTTCAGTCTATTTCTTAGTCTTTTACATGCTCTACCTAAGTGATACATGATGAAAGTACGCATGATAATCAATCATTAGGATTTGAAGAATCTATCAATTAAACTGTAAGCGTAGCATTTTGTTTCCTAAAATCTTGCTTTTTAAGAGGTGTTACATTACGTGAAAGAATATAATGATAGAAAATACATGGTGGATAACTAGCAAATACACCTGAATTGGCATAGGGGCTAACAATTTTTAGTTGCTATGTTCAATTGAGAGCTATTATGTTGATTTACTGGATATTTAGTTTCTGAGGCAGGCCTTTCGTTCTAATATCAGTAATATATTGTGGAGAGGAGTTGTGAGTCTCTATTGATGGAAACACGGGGCCATTGGACTGGATATTTGTCATTGGATGCTGAACCTTAAGGATTATTTGATCGATATGTTCCAAGTAATTTCTTTCATTTGAAATTTTGATGTGTCAAGTGGGGAAGCTCTTCTAAAAATGATTGTTATGGAATTGATTTATGTTTTAGATACCTCTGGAATATACTTTTGTGAGCAGTTGCAAAGGAAAGGAAAGCCTTTTAAGAGGTATTTTAAAACCTCTTACTTCTGCTGTGGTTAGAAGGCTTTGCATAAGATGTAAAAATATAAGTTCTCAACGTAATGCATTGCATAATCTGGTCAGAGGAACTATAAAAGTATCTTGCCCTGTGTACTTTCATGAGTGTTTTGGCTTTTTTGATATTATCTTACTTACAAAAAGAATCTGGTGAGTGGATCTACTAAATGTATATTTGAAAGTTTCCGCCTATCACTGTCATTTTATCAATTCATTTTGTCTTGAATGTTACAGGCAATTGCTAAACTTGAAGGCCCTACTGTTAGTTAGTACTGTGCTTTATGCTTATTACAGGTAGAGACTAGTATCTGGTTCAATTTTATTTCAGTTTTATTTTCAACCTTTGTTTTCCTCTTTTATTCATTCTTTTTCTTTAAGATTTATTTTTGATAATGATTGTTAAACCTTCTGCAGGCAACACTTGATGAATGATGATATGTACTTTCTAGGGAGCTGGTATGAGCAAGACATGATGATATGCTTCTATGATTGATGTATTTCAAATAGGGTATAGTAACTTTTTAATTACGTTTTTAGGTGAGGTTCTTGTTGAGATCTGGAAGGGAATTCAATCAAGGACTAGAGTGCTCATGTTGCTTCTGTTAAAAATATTCTAGAAAACCATGCTAGTTATTTAATGTCAGGAAAAGAACTTTCCAACACCTTCCCTTTTGTTTTTTTTTTGGAAGTCTTTTTTAAGCTGCTTGTGAACTACAGGTTGTTTTCGCTATTTGTGAACTACATATTTAACTTCTGGACCTCTGGTCTTATAAGGTTGTTTCCTTTTCTATTATTTGTACTTTCAATACAATAATATTATTCGATATAAAACTTTATTGATGCCTTTTTTTTAATAGAAACACAAGAAGAAGTTAAATTAGACGAGTTAACCGAAGATGTAATGGAGTTGGAGAACAAGGGCAAGGAGGATGCTCCATTTCCTTCTTCAAGTTCAAAATTTGTTTAGATATGTGTTTTTAATTTTTTATTATATTTGAGATTGTAACATTAATATATTTACAATGTATGCTTTGTTTATTATATTTGGGATTTAATTTTAATAATGAATATTATTACAAATTGTGTGGATCAAATTTGTTTAGATTGTAATTTTAGAGTAGTAGTTAGTTTTTTATTTTTTTATAGATATTTTTTATATTTAAATATTTATATAAAATCTATCAAATCAAACGGGTCGTGTTGTATCGTGTCTGTTCAACCCATTAACGTAAACGGGTCATATCGTGTCGTGTCGTATTGTGTCAATTTTTTTTTATTCACTAACGGGTTGTGTCGTGTCAACTTGTTATTATCGTATCGTATTAGAGTTTGAGATTTGGACACGAGATCCTTAACGGGTCGTATTTATGTTGACCTATTAAGTATAATGTACATACCTTGAAATGACACGAACACGACCCGTTAATACAATTTGCCATCCCTAGTTATCCCTGAGGCGGAGGGACAAGATAAAGAAGAAGATGATCCCTCTACTTAATAAGCATACCAAGGGAGTCAACTCGTCTTTAACTTATTTGTGGATTTGAGCCAGTATAACATGATTCCATTATATAGGGAAGATATTAAGGCTAAAATTGTTGATGCAACAGTTGAGCAAAAAGTTGAGTCATCTGAAGTATCTACAGATGTTGAGGGTGAATCTATAAATGAAACTGATACATATGATTGACCGGTTTTGTATTGATATTACTCATTATGACAAATCTTTTATGTGATGAATGTATCAATATTTTGAAATTATGATACCGAAGAGGAAGAAAGTTCGCATCCCATCTCTACCTGTTCCTAGCTCTCCGTCTGGCTCACCACTAGAGATTCACTCTATAGAATAAGGTAAAAATCTAGTAGTCATTTTGTTTGAATTAAGGTCATTCATACATATTAGATCGTTTCTAACCATTATTTACTTTTTTTCTACAACGAACTAAATATTTTATAGTCTTAATAGTACAATTTCATCAAGGTCGAGGCACTACCAAAGGTGTGATCTTGGAAAAATATCATAAAGTAGATAAAATTAAGGTTAACATTCTTAACGAACATACTAGAGGTGAAGGACAACAACTAGCTTGGCTTGCATCGCATGTGGGTGCTCTTACACGAACTTATGCACCTTTGGCTACGAGATCATGGCAAAATGTCTCCAAATATGTGAAAGAGCTTATCAAGAAGCGTTGTTTGGTAGTGCAGTCTTTGATTCTGTATTTGATTCCATTCTATATGAGAGAGTTCTATTGTAATGGTGTTCCTATGTAACCCCCCCCCTCAACCTAGGAACAATAACTGTAACTCAAATTGAACTCCTAACTCGCAAGGGTGAGGGCTGCCTACCATCTCTGATTCACCATCGGTATACCCGTAGGCTTTCGTTTCACTCAGTCCTTGATTTGCTCAGCATTCTCCCCCCGAACCCCCTACAGCACTAACCGTCTTGACTGCGTGCAAAGCAGCAAGTCAGGAAGGAGAAACAATGAAGCAAAATAATTAATTTATATTAATATTGTTTAATATATATGCAAAATTTAGACTATTCTGGGTGATAATATCTTTATTATATATTTTTTGAAGGATGACTTCAAACTAAATTTTGGTCAAAGAGAGGAGCATAAGATTGTCGATGAGCTTATATGTTATGCATTCTACAAATATAATGCGAGGTGTCATGAGCATTATAATAAGTTCAAGAACAAGGAAGATGCACGCCAGCATCTCTTTCAGGATGTTTGACCTTTCGATTAGGAAAAACTTTGTAACTTGTTTGAGGATCCATCATATAAGTTAAATTAAATAAATCTTTTACGTGTCCTATTTATAATTTCCGCTTCTTAATATTTACAACTTCTATGCAGGAGTGAGGTTCTAGAAACAAAACAAATAGATCGAAGTTAAAGATTCATCATCATGCAGGCTTAAGATTTTTCCATCGTCTCTTTAAAAAATTGGTAATGCTACTTTTTTAATTTTATATAGTTTGTTATTTGGAGGTAATCTAATGATTTTATATCTTAATAAATGTCTCTTGTAGCAAGAGTCAGATATTAATTATGATCTGAAAAATTTATATGTTGTATCACACACTGATCGTACTGGAGAATGAACTCATCCTAATGCTCGTGAAAATTATGTAAGTATTATAATCTGATTTAATCAAACATATTTGAATATCTGTAACGATATTAATTCTTTTTCTTGTGTGTAGGATAAAATGGTTGCCCTACGAGTTGAATATGCGTCAGGTCAAAATTCCTCAACAAGTGATGTTGAAATTATTACACAAGTTTTATGTCAACTTTTAGGCTATCTGAGAGGTTTGGGTTGCTGTATAAAGCCTTCTAGCTCTTCATCATTTTCTGGGTTTGCCTATAATACCTCTATAGCGTTAGACGAAGTGAATTCTAAGATTGAAGAATTAACTGGAAGGTAGCATGAGCTAGAGGCTCAATTGGCAAAACAAGCAGACATGAAGATGGACATGAAATAGGAAAAATAACAAGAAGAAGAGTTTAGGAGAGATGTGCAACTCCAAATACAAATACTTATGCAACAGTTCAGGCCTCCAAGCAACTAATTTACATTATATTTACAGATTTTGGAATCTATTTTTGTACGAAGAGCACTAGTATTATTACTGTTTTATTTATTTAGTTCGCAATTATTAGACTAGTTTTATGGGTAGTGAACAAACTGTAATGTATTTTATTAAATATTATGTATGTCTATTTGGTTTTTAATTATTATGTAAAATAAAATAGTTACTATTCTAACTAGAAAAAACCATTCGAACAAGATGAGTAAAACCATTCAAACACTGATACTGAACATTCGAATGTAATCAGAATTAAATGTTCGAACAGTATGTGAAAGCGTTCGAATGAATCATCGAACGTGAATTAAACGCTTGAATGTCTACTGATATGAAATCATTCAATCCTATTGTAGTCCATTCGAACATCTTATTGTTTGACCATTAAATTATTTGTTTGAACGTTTCCCCATGACTATTGGGTCGAACGGACTGGTATCGATCGTCCACTCACGAAGGATTGAATGATTCTGGACATTTGAATGTAAATTTTATAACGTTCGAATGTGATTCTGGACGAAATTTAAGCATCCTGAAAAAATTATTCCGTTTGAACGTAATCGAACGGTTCTGCTCAATGTCGTCTCAAAATACCTTTTGGGACACTGTTATTAGAGTGACCTTGGGATTTTTTTTTAGTCCCAAGAAGTATTTTGGGACGAAATTCCAATTTTTTGGGACAAAAGTTGTCATCCCAAAAAAACTTATATGTTGTAGTGAGAATTGCCTTGACAACTAGTATTCTCCGAGAAGGTTACATGAGTTTGATTTTAACACAATAAAATATGACCATATATAAGGGAAGGCCATTGATAGAAGCCCTGGCATAATTACTCTTACACTTGCAAAGAGACAGGATTTGTAGAAAGCAAAAAGCTCTTGTTTAAAAGCCGGTCCAGAATTTGCTAAATTCTATGTACGTGAGGATTTCTAGGGCGCTTGGTACTCGTTGTCCATTAATATTAGTGTGGAAGCATGTCATCATCATGTACACCTGCATTACCGATCAAAATTAACTCACAGTACTATATAGTTATATCAAGGCCAAAAAAAAGAAGAAGAAGCAAAATGACTATTAATTTAGGGGCGCTTCTGATCAGGCATACCCATTTACCGAATAATAACACAATTAAGGTGATGTCTTTTTGTTTTGGCTGAAAAATGAACATATAATTTTTAATTTTATGGTTAAATTACAGGTATTTTGTTGGGTGTTTTGCACATTTCCATTTACAACTAGATTTTTCTTTAATATATATGGTGCATTAATTTTGTTCCTACGTACGGGCACGTGGAAGAATTAAATCTCAAATAGAATTAATTATGACGAGAGAAGAAAATGTAGAATGTACAGAAGTCATGCTTATAATAATTACCAGTTTTCGTTTTTTTTTTTTTTNCGAGCACCTTCACGGCCAACCATTTCTACCCAAGCCACCCATGCACGTCCTGAAAACATCCTCTGTTTTCATAAACAAAAACAGAGCACCGGTTATTCCTTGCATGGCAAACCCGTATGCCTCCTCAGCCATCCAACTCCACAGAAAACAACCACCCAAACCTCCTACGGTTGCGGTTCAAGCGCAATAGGAACACCGTAGCCCACTGCTGCTACCAACCATCTCTTCTCTCTCTCGGTTGTTTCGGCTTCAAGAACTCTCGCTCCCTCTCTCAGCGTCGCATCACCACAGAGAAGCCACCCAGAGCCACCGTAGCCTGCAGCTCCCTCTCTCGGCGAGTCCATCGCAGAAGCTTCTCCCTCTCACAGTGAGTTGTTGCTCGACCCTCCTCTGCGCATAAGCTTTGGTTGCTTTTAGTTTTCCTTTTATTTTCCCTGCGAGTGTCGGCTACTCTCATATTAAGTTGTTGTTAGGTTTTAGTTTTAGTAAATGCATATATTGATGAGATTACATATATATCCTTTCTAAATCAGTATCTTGAACTTGAAAGAGTATTTTATGTATAATTATATTTAAGTCTATGTTAACTATGGATATTATCACATCATTTTATTTGAAGTTGTGTTAGGCTTAATATTTTAAATGTGAGCTTTTACTTATATAAATATATATATACATATTTATATATACA
>QEOT01002648.1:158605-217156 GCA_003123785.1 Pterocarya stenoptera
ATATATATATATATTAATCAGTGATGTGAAACTAAGGTACGTACGTAGAATGGAACGGTTTCTGAAATTACTAGGGGTACAAATTATTTCTAGTTAACTTCTCACCATGATACAGAGAGGTGCAGCAAATACACCAAGGTTGAATACCAGACAAATCCATCCAAGAACCATTATACGTTTTGCACCCTTTGCTAGGAAGTGAGTGAGAAGAGCCATCAGGCCGAACCCAAAAAAATTTAACAGGAGAAGAAGCTTCACAGTTTGTATCTGCAAGTGTTTAGACCAATATATTTATGCATGTTGATGATCAGTTAGATATATTGTATGCATTTGCTAAATAAATAAGGAGTCTAAGAACGGAGGATAAAGTTTACCCTTGTCTTTTTGGTTGCATAAAATATGAACAGCATGATGTAGATGGATTCAATTAGGCAGCCAACCGAATTTATGGTAATCAGGAGATTTGCATCCTTCTTAACCATCGCATAGTATATCCACAGCATTGAACTGAAGAGTGCAACCACATAAGGAACTGATTGGAAACCTTCACTGGATTTCTTCTTGTATATCTGATAGAATGTTGGCCTGCAAGAAACCCAAAAAGAAACAAAGAATCATTGATTAGTCATCGTAAGTTGGAAAAATAAAGCAATCAAAAACAGCGAAAGAGCACAACTTACAGTGGAGCAAGGTAAACCATGAATGAAATGATGTTGCCTACAAAAGAAAATAAAAAAGATCATGAATAACTAAATTAATTCCTTAAATAATTGTACAACCAATGAAACCATTGTTGTGAGAAGACTGGTAGTTAATATTTATATATATTCTATATCTGTATGTGCATTAATTTGCATTAGGGTATATCAAATCATTACATATAAATATATATATATACCTAGGGTGCAAAATAATGGCGCGCGCGCACACACACTCATATAATTATATATATATATATATATATATATATATATCCTGAAACACGGTTTAATTCAAGAGAACGAAGAAGAACGGATAAAAGAAAAATACATCAATTTAAGAAAGTAGTGCTAATTAATATCACTTTTTATCTACCTAGAAGGCCGAAGGCAAAAGCCCATGCAGACTGGTGAATGGCCATTTTTGCAAACACAACTAAACTCTCTTGAACCAAAAACGTAAAGTCTTCTCTCTCCCTCTTCTCCCTCTCTCGCTAGCTAGCTAATTAATGAAATGTTTGCAAGCTGTGAGCTATCTCATACCGCTTAAAGGCACAAGCATAGAAGCAAAGGGCATCAGCGTTTTATAGAGGCTGGACAATAGTCGAATGGACGCATTCAAGTTGCATGCATGTGTGAAACATCAAAGTAACTTTCGGCTCTATATCCAGTTGTTTAGTATGAATACTGCTGGTATAATCTGAAATACTGCCGGCATAACCTTATTTAGTTTGTCTTTGTCGTAAAAAATAACCTTCTGATGACCAAGTAAGCCCTACTTTCTACCATTCTTAGTACTCGCACAATACATGGGGTCCCACCGATGAGGCCCTTTAGTTCCTAGTTGTTACCCACTGAATGGTTTTAGGGTTTCCAACTCATGATAGTTCAGTTCTAGTTTAAAATGATTCCTAGGTAGGTGATCTTTTCCCAGGGTGTGCCTACTCTTCCTTAATGAGCAATATTCGAAAGGCTTAAAGCAATTATATATATCATGATTCCACTTTTATCTCATTAGTACTACGTTCGGGTAGACTTTTTAATTTTTTTCCTCCAAACGAGAACTAATTTGAGGATTATGGACAATATCATTAGGGATACGAGAGTATAAAGGTGAGTGTATTAACATTATATATAAATCTTTAACCTTCGTTCCCTCAAACACACTACCAAACAAACACCCCTCATCATAATTAAATTAACCCATCCAGGAAACCATTTGTACAATTTGCCCACATAGTCTGGTTGGATGAGCTTTTGCCCATTAATTTCATCTTTTACAGTCAGAATATTCTCGTATTTTATAGTTCTAAATTAGAAAATGACTGGAAGATCTTTTATTTTTGACTTATTTCCCTGACAAAAGGCTAGTGATGCATTAGAAAATCGGGAAAACACCATGCATAGCGCCAGACGAAGCTAGGAAAAAAGCAAAAGGCCAGCAGTAGAAGGCACTGGATATAGGGAGTGTGGTACTATTAGAGAAGAGGTATGTATGTATTTATAGTGGCCCACTTGCGCTAGCTCTTGTAGGGAAGTAGCTAGACGGGTTTGAGAGTTGCTGATCCCTAGGGTTTGAGAAACCCACTTCTAAATTAGCAGCAGCTTTTTGATGTGTAATCGCACTGTGAGATCTGCCAAGTTTTTGTACTGCACATTTGGCATAAAGAAGTAATCAAACAGTACTGATATATACATTAAGAGGGATGAATGATATCTATAAATGCAGCCGCCTTGCCCTATTAACCATGAAACAACTTAATTTCGTTAATTGTTGTACTACTAATTTGGCATCACATAGACATAAATACTTACTCGGACGCCCACTATTTATATATATCGCATTCTCATGTCCACCTCTTACCTAGCTATACGAAGAAATTAGCTAGAAATTAAGGGAATGCTTGATAAAGCCTAATACTATTCGGGTATGAAAATTGTTGAAAGTTTTAATTATAAACAACTCGTAAACAACTCAAACTCAGCTCATATATACTCAATCTGAACTCGTTTAATTTAATAAATAAGATGTTCGCAGACACCAATATTAGTTTGAATATTAAACGGCTAAAAGCTACATAAACTCGACTCGACTCAGTTAAGTCTTGTGAACAAAGCATATATAAGCTCGATTTGAGTCCTTTGAACTCATTTTGAAGCTCGTAATATGTGTTAATATTATATGTGTGTGTTATATTTATTACATGTTAGCTGTATTTTATGTACTTACTTATATATTGTGTGAGTTGAATTTTATGAATACTTTTAGAGTTTTCTGAATAAAGATCCTTTAAGATATGATTTGTACGTATAATTAGGGTAGGGGGTAAATAAATTTAAAAAAGTTGCTAAAAAATAATATGTTTCTATTTTTTGATTTTTTTAACCAAAATCTAAGCAAATTATTAGATGAAAAGTTTTTGGATTTATAGTCTTTTTTTCTTTTCTTTTTTTTAATTTAAGAATATTTAGATTCAAAATAAAAGATTTTCATAAACAATATTATACTCTATATATCTGAGTTTTGAACTTTTATGTTTGAAAAATTCATACGGCTCGTTATCCAAAATAAAAGCACCCAAAACATAAGGAGGGTGCAGGGAGAATCCCATTGAATCAATAATGGACGCATATGCATGCGTGGGGATATATATAATTATATATTTATGGCATGCAAGAAATGATCAGGTCCGTAGGTAATTAGTTATACAGAATATGTTCTAAATTAAGTTTTCTTAATGCGATTGAAAAGTGTTTGTCAATATATAGATCTGGTCGGACCAATTAAAAAATAACCAACAGTACTTCATGAAAGGAAGCTCCAATATTCTCTTGTAAAGAAAAGTGGAACTTTTACTACAAATTAATATTACTAATTTTAGGATCATGTTACAGTCGCCGAGAATTAGAATTCTCACCCAACGTGTAATTTAAAAAAAAAAAAAATATTTTTTCAGACCTTTTAAACATTTTTAAAAAAGTTATAAAATTATTAAAAAAATACTCCCTTAACTATTAATAAAAAAATAAAATAAATTAAAACCAATAGTACTCTTAATTTGTCGGGATGCATCCTGATCGTGCATCATTCCCCTTACTTTTAACGTGAAGTCAGACAGGTTCACTAATGATGGTCTTTTTAGTAAATATCAAAATATTACTGATTTTTTCTAAAATATTTATTGGATTTTCAATTTTTAAATTTGTCTGATCTTAGTTTAACTACTATTAGACCCGTAAATAAACAAGAGTACTACTCCACAGACCACTTGAGATTAATTTGACTGAAAATAATATTAGTTTGATTTGTTCATTAAATGAACTATGTAGAACACAAAATTAAATGAACCAAAACTAGCTTGTCAAGATTTTTAGATAGAGTACTTATGAGATCATAAAGTTACGAGATATATATATATATATATATATATTCTGTCTCGATCGCCAGATAAGGAAAAGGTGGAGTTCTGTTACATCTTACTACCAGAGCAATAAGATGAGTTTGTTCCCCTAATCTTTTGATCTAACGAGGTCATGTAGAATGGAGGAATTATCAGACATCTGAGGTCAACTGAAATTAACCAATGAAGAAAACACATCAATAATATAGATCTGCAGAAGTTGGAGGTGACTCGGAAAGGTGAGTTCTGTCTGGTGGGGAAACTATATATGTTTAGAATGATACATTAATAGAGAGGTTGTCCACTCAACCATGGGGAGAATTCGGAGGGTATGGAAATTGTTCATGTTCTAGGAAATTCGACCGAACCTATTTGTTATTCGGTAATTTGCCAATGAAGCCAATAAACAACAAGTACTGAGAGGAGACATGTAATAAATTAGTAAGTGAAGAAATGGTTTCCTCTCGACTCGAGAGCTTTCTAGCGAGGAGGAATATTGTCCTTCACTTTTCGGTAGAAGGGACCTTTGCCTAGGGCAAGGTTTGGCAAAATTCAATCACTTGCTTTGAAACTTTAGTTACTACAAGCTTTCTTTGTAACAACTTTTGTCAATACAAGTTCTGATATTTACTTGTAACAACCCGATCCTAAGTTTAGACTATAAGATAAGTTTTACTATTATTATTATCATTCTATCTAAGATTCCTAAACCATACCAACTTAGTTTATGATTGGTATCTCCACCCCACACATCTCCACATATTTTCACATGCACGCACGTACGCCTCTCTTCTCCTTAGTTTTAGGGTTCTGTTTTATCACATATTTACAAGTTAACTTCACAGATCACGCACGTTTCACATGATAGACGTATTTATATGCAACCTAGAGCTAGGGTTGCCGCTGCAGCCCCATGGTTTCCATCAACAAACCCACACCAGTGTTACACAGAAAATACAGAACACACCATGCCTTGGAAAACATCGATCACCACCTGAGTGAGTCTCCACCACGCCGAAGCAACTACGGTCAGCCCAGGAATTTGCTGTTGCCAACGGCCAGCCGCGTCTCTCCACTGTCAACAACCAAAGAGGCCCCGTGTGTTCTGCTCAGCCCACCGTCAACCACCTCAGGGAACGCCTTTCCCCTGCAAGCCACGACCAGGTCACCGAGCATGCTGGAAACACCGCGGCGACTCCACTGCCAGACCATGCATGACCGTGAAGGCCCTCCAATACGTATCACACGTACACAACCCTGTGGCATCTTGCATCGCGGACGAGCACCTTCACGGCCAACCATTTCTACCCAAGCCACCCATGCACGTCCTGAAAACAACCTCTGTTTTCATAAACAAAAACAGAGCACCGGTTATTCCTTGCATGGCAAACCCGTATGCCTCCTCAGCCATCCAACTCCATAGAAAACAACCACCCAAACCTCCTACGGTTGCCACGGTTCAAGCGCAATAGGAACACCGTAGCCCACTGCTGCTGCCAACCATCTCTTCTCTCTCTCGGTTGTTTCGGCTTCAAGAACTCTCGCTCCCTCTCTCGGCGTCGCATCACCACAGAGAAGCCACCCAGAGCCACCGTAGCCTGCAGCTCCCTCTCTCGGCGAGTCCATCGCAGAAGCTTCTCCCTCTCACAGTGAGTTGTTGCTCGACCCTCCTCTGCGCATAAGCTTTGGTTGCTTTTAGTTTTCCTTTTATTTTCCCTGCGAGTGTCGGCTACTCTCATATTAAGTTGTTGTTAGGTTTTAGTTTTAGTAAATGCATATATTGATGAGATTACATATATATCCTTTCTAAATCAGTATCTTGAACTTGAAAGAGTATTTTATGTATAATTATATTTAAGTCTATGTTAACTATGGATATTATCACATCATTTTATTTGAAGTTGTGTTAGGCTTAATATTTTAAATGTGAGCTTTTACTTATATAAATATATATATACATATATATATATATATACATATTTATATATACATATTTATATATATATATATTAGTTAAAGACGCTTTTATTATAAAGAAGTGTTTAAAGAATTTGAAATATATGTTCAAGTCTAATATTGAGCCTAATATTTTAGTTAATATTACTTTGCCTATTTAATAGAATTTAATAAAATTATTATGTTATAATAGAAATAAAGAAATATGTTAAGAGTATTTAAATAATATTGATAATTATTATATCTCTTATAAGATTAAATAATTATGTTAAGAAAGTAAATCTATTTTAAGAATTTAGATTTTTATGACTTATTTAAAATAGTCCAAGTATTCTACTAAGTTATAATATGTTTTTAGTATTTTAAGTAATTTAAAGATATAAGAATTTATTGATTTTATGGTGTTAAGCAAGAGATTTAATTGACTATCTTCTAGACTATGAATTTGATTAAGTAAGAGATTAGTACATGTTATTCTAGACAGATTTAGTGACGTTTAAAATACTTCGTTTAGGTGACGAGCTACGAAGTGAGATTCAAGAAGAAGCGCAGCAAGGTAAGTAATTTGATCATAAATTAGGATCATCACAGTAGCCTATATGTACGTATTATTCAAGCCAGTTTATTGATAGCCAATTTTATGTATCACTCATGTCACATGCAACATGTCATCTAACATAACACACGATCAGTTCATTCCGCATCATGTTCAGATTTAGAAATTATAATTATATATGTATTATGTCATGCATCTCATGTGTATAAGACACATAAGCTATCTTAAATTCAAGTGTAAGATAAGTTCAGATCAGTTAATAAGATGGCCATTCAGATGCATGGTACCAATGCAGTTTAGTTCAGGGTGGTGTGCAAGCCACGAACTCAGTCGTGGTCCACCATAGTATGCTAGAATACTATCAGCGGCTCCCCTCGTGGCCACGGGACGTGGGGCCGGTGCACAACCTCGCACACAGGGTTAAGTGTGTTGGCCAGTCAGTTCAGTCAGTTAAATCAGAACAGTCAGATAAGTCAGACAAATCAGTCAGTTAGCTCAGCTAAATCAGTCATACATAGCATAAGCATTAGCATGATCAGTCATTTTATTTTATGTTCTCAGCATGAAAGTTCTTATGAAAATCTTATGTTTATTACGTTTACGTTGTGATGGATTTCTTACTGAGTCATCGACTCATTTTAGTTTGTTTTCATGTTTTTAACCACCCAGCTGAAGATGATGATTACGAGCAGGCAGGCCAGGAGTAGAAGGAGCATGTTATTTTAGTCCAGACCTTCTAGAAATAAATTTATTTTAGTGCTTTCACGACAGGGCTTTTATTCAGTTTATTCATTTAAGTTTTTGAAGGCAATGTTTTCAGACAAAGCTTTATGGAATAAATCCTAAATTGTTTTTATTTAATATGAGATCTCTTGCCGGGTTTTCTTTTTATGAAAAACACGTGACATCTCTAACCTACGGGAAGGGGGTGCTACATTACTCAATACAAGCTCTGTGTTCTGGATTCAAAATGGATAAAGAACTTTCAGAATTATGAAACAAGTTCTCCCTAACAGAAGAGGATAGGTATGAGATTGTAATAACTTACCAAGACATAAAAAAATAATATGGAGAGAGGGAAATTGTGTCTAGTGGGAAAAGTTATTGCTGATAAAAAGATAAATAAGGATGCTTTTAAGAACACGATGTTAAAGGTTTGGAAATCATGTGCTGGAACAAAGATTATTGAAGTGGGAGAAAACTTTTATGTGTTTGAATTTCAAACTGAGGCAGACTTGCAAAAGGATAGCCTTGGTTGTTTGATACAAATCTAGTTTGCCTAAAAACATTTGATGGTATTACCCCACCAACTAAAGTGACTTTCAGTCATACTACTTCATGGGTTCAGTTGCACAATTTACCTCTTGGATGCATGAACAAAGAAGTTGGAACTAGAATTAGATCCACTATAGGTAGAGCTATTGAGGTGGAGGCTGACTATGATGGAAATTGCTGGGGGGGGGGGGGAATGGATTAGGGTGCAAGTTGAGGTGGATTTGATGAAGCCTTTGGTAAGAGGGAAAGTTATGGAGTTGCTTGGCCAGAAAAGTTTTGTTCAATTCAAATATGAAAGACTTCCCAAGTTTTGTTTCAAATTCGGGGCTATCAAGCATGGTGTGCAAGGATGTATTATGAATAATAAATAATAGGAAAATATCAAAGACTCTAGTATACAACAGTATGGATCATGGCTGAGAGCTACATGCTTTGCTACAAGTTCAAGTTATGGTAGCACCTCAGGTCAGTTGAGTCCAACTATACCTAAGTACGGAAAGTTTGACAAGCTGGAAAAAATGGATCAAAAGCAAAATCAATCTGTCGAGGTTGAGGCAAGTAGGGAGTTATTGATGCAGATTCTAACAAGAGAGGACATAAAAGAAAGTACTGTAGGGAACCTTGAAATCATTGACTTACCTATGATTAATAGGGAAGTAGAACCACAAGTAAGGGCAATGGACAACTCAAACGATCTACTGGACAAGTCAAATATGCAATCTACTTTAGCCATGGTGATGACAAGTCAGCCTGACAAGCTAGACGCTATGCAGGATCAAGAGAATATATGTGCATCACTAAAAGTTCCTGAGTTATGTGCTAACAAATGGAAGAGAAGGGTTAGGGGACAACCAAGTAATGAATTGATGTAGCCTTCTCATTATGCTACAAGGAAGAAAAAAAATGAAGAAAATACTATTTCTGCAATGGAAAATAAACAAGATGCTAGGGGCAAGAAATAGGTCTTAGCATATGAGTTTGATCTATCTACAGAGGTTGTTAATTAGTCCTACTGGGAGAAATGAGGCTTCTAAGTTGGAACTATCGAGGGCTTGGTAACCCTCGGACAGTTAGAG
The DNA here is from genome assembly GCA_003123785.1 of Pterocarya stenoptera. Lineage (NCBI taxonomy): Eukaryota > Viridiplantae > Streptophyta > Magnoliopsida > Fagales > Juglandaceae > Pterocarya > Pterocarya stenoptera. The sequence continues at coordinate 167,568 of QEOT01002648.1, forward strand.
ACCTTAGCCTTTTGGTTAAGGTCCACAAGCCTAGCATTTTGTTTCTCATGGAAACTAAAATGCATAAGAAGAACTTAGAAGCTCTAAAAATGAAGTTGGGCTTTAACTGTTTGAATTGGAGGTATGGTCTTGTTATGGGTAAAAGATGTTCAGCTTAGAATAAGCACCTACTCACATAGACACATAAACACATGGATGGTTCAAACAAAATCAGAATGGATGGTAACATGCTTTTATGGCAATCCTGAAACATAAAAGAGGCAAGAAGGGTGGGATATTTTGAGGTACCTCAATCTTCTCAAACCTGAAAGATGGCTATGTATAGGAGATTTTAATGAAATTTTATGCCATAGTGAGAAGTATGGAGGGGCTAGAACGTATGAATATATGGATGCATTCAGGAATGTTTTACAGGAGTGCCAATTAAAGGACTTGGGTTCTATCTAAGGTAATTACACTTGGTCCAACTATAGACATGATCATTCTTTCACCAAAGAAATGCTTGATAAAGCCATAGCAAATTCTAAGTGGTGTGAAGCTTTTGGTGGGGGAGAGGTACAAGTTTTGGCATCATCTACTTCAAATCCTAGTCCTATTTTGATGACAGTAGGGCAATAGAATAATTGGACTGAAAAATCAGGTCTACTTTGCAGGTATGAAGATAGTTGGTCTCTTTTCACAGATAGTGAAGGGGTTATCACTAATGCTTGGCAAATGCATGGGAGAGCCAATGACGGCCTAACAAAGATTAACAAAAAGCTTGAGGGTTGCTTGTAGGTTTTGAAGCAATGGAGTTACAAAAAGGAGTTTAACTCTAGCCAGTATAAAGTAGAAAAGAAAATCACTTCAAGCATTATAACAATCTGTTATAGTTGAATCAGTCCAGCAACATAGAGGTTTACAACAAGAAATAGATGATCATCTGAAAAGAGAACATGTGAAATGGAAACAAAAGGCAAAAGAGAATTGGCTACATAAAAGGGATAGAAACACAAGATTCTATCACCTATGTGCAACTTAGAAAAAGAAGAGAAACAACATATCTAAGATCTTTGATGAAATTGGAAGGACCCTTTTAGATCCCAAGCAAATTTGGGATGCTTTTACTAAATTTTTCAAAGGGTTATTTGCAACCTCTAATCCTAGACATATGGAAGACTCTGTAAAGACAATCACAATAAAGGTTACTCAGCAAATGAATGAAGCTCTCTTGGCACCTTTCAGAAAAGAAAAGATTGAGGAGCTTGTCTTTCAAATGGAACAACATAAAACACCTGGTCCATATGGGTATGAGGCTTGCTTTTACCAAAAATACTAGTCTGTGGTTGGGAATGAGGTGAGTGAGGTCGTCCTTGCTTTTTTAAACTCTGATAAGGATATGGAGGATATCAATTTCACCTATTTAGTGTTGATTCCAAAATGTAGTAATCCAGTAAACATTACTGACTATAGACCTATTAGTCTATGTAATTTTCTCTACAAGATCATCGCTAAATTGATGGCTAACAAGCTCAAACAGATCCTCCCATCTATAATTTCTCAAAACCAGTGTGCCTTTGTTTCTGGAAGGCTAATATCTGACAACATATTGGCTACCTATGATATTTTGCATACTTTGAGAACCAAGATGAAAGGACAAAAGGGCTACATGGCATTGAAATTAGATATGAGCAAGACCTATGATAGGATTAAGTGTAAATTTCTAAAAGAGGCTATGCTAAAGATGGGTTTGATGCTAGGTGGACTGACCTTATTTTGAGGTGTATCACTTCCTCTTCTTTTTCAGTTTTATTAAATGGAGTCCCTCAAGAATTTTTTAAACCCACTATGGAACTTAGACAAGGTTGTCCTTTGTTTCCTTTCCTGTTTATCATATGTGCTGAGGTGCTAACAAAATAGCTAAAGGAAGCAAAACAGAAAGGCAGAATCTCAGGGGTTTCAATTGCTAGGGGTCATATTAAGATGAGTCACTTGTTCTTGGCTAATGATAGTTTGTTATTCTATCAAGCAAATATGCAAGAGTGGGTCAAATTAAACCAGATCCTACACTGCTATAAGTAGGCCTTAGGACAAATGGGGAAAAGACCTCCTTATATTTCAGCAACAACACAAAGAAAGAAACAAAAAAATTACATACTGCAAGTTGTTGGTTTGAGCGCCTCATCAAACATGGATAAATATTTGGGATTGCTATCTATTATAAGAATGTCAAAATCCATAGCTTTTCAAGGGATAGCTAAGAAAGTGAGTAAGAAAATTGAGAATTGGAAGGTCAAATTTTTCTCACAAGCTGGTAAGGATATCCTAATCAAGACTGTCATCCAGGCCATCCCTACATACAGTATGACTGTGTTCCTACTTCTAAAAATTTTATGCAACAAGCTGAACTCACTTATGTCTAATTTCTAGTGGGGCATTCAAGACAAAGCTGCAAAGATTTACTAGAAAAACTGGGAATGTTTGAACAAAATCAAAGCAGTTGGGGGGCTTGGTTTCAGAGATTTAGTGACCTTCAATTCTGCTCTACTGGCCAAACAGGTTTGGAGAATTCTCACTAACCTTGCAACTTTAGCAGCTAGAATTCTCAAGGCTGTCTATTTCCCACAAAGCTCTATTTGGTAGGCAAAAGCTAGTTTCAGACCTTCTTATACATGGAAAAGCATCAGTTCAGCTATCAACACAGTTAAGGATGGTATGATTTGGAGACCTAGCAATGGAGAAGAGGTTACGATATGGAAAGACAAGTGGATTCCAAGCCTAGCACCATACTGTCTCCTGTGAAGATACTGTCAGTAAATGCCAAGGTAGTTGAACTAATTGATCCTAATACTAGGACGTGGAATGTTCAGATGCTTAAAGACATATTCTGAGAAGAAGAGATGAGGAAAATTTTAAAGATACTTGTAGCATAGACCAAATCTAAAGATAGATTGGCGTGGAAGCAAACAACTAATGGGTGTTTCTTAGTCAAGAGTGCCTATCACCTATGCAAGCAGAGGCAAGATCAGAAAAAAGGGGAAACTTCAACAAATGGAGAGCATAGAGAAATATGGAAGTAAATACGGCAAATGCAAACTACAAATGTTGTCAATGTATTTATTTGGCATGCATGTCATGCTACTTTACCCACTAAACAAAATTTATGCAAGAGAAAAATTCTAAATGACCTTTATGTCCAATCGGTCAACAAGCTGAAGAAACTCTAGGTCATATCCTTTGGACTTGTCCATCTGCATAGGATGCATGGATGTTAGGAAGTAAAAATTTCAAAAGCTACAATCACACAAGAAGAGTTTGGAGCCATTTTCATGCAAATGCTTCAGAGAATAGAAATAACTAAAATATGCTTGTTTGCAGAAATAGCTAGATTTTTGTGGACAAGAAGGAACAAAATCTTATTTGAAGATTGTTTTCTACCCCCTTCAATTCTGATGAATAGAGCTACACAGGCATATCAGGACTTTCAACAGGTGCACAGCAAGCAACTCAATTTGAGACCCTATGATAATCAACTTTGCTCTACTCATTGGGAACCTCCTGGTGCAAATTGGATCAAGATCAAGTGGGATGTACCAATGAGAGAAAGAGGCAACAGAATTAGAGTTGGGGTGGTAGTTAGAGATTATGAGCGTGATTTATTGGCTTAATTTATACAACCATTACAGTTTTGCTCATAATCTACCATGGCAAAAGCTAGAGATTTAATATAAGTTACAAATTTGTGTAAAGCGCTTAATTTGTAGAATGTAGTAGTTGAAGGGGACGCAATTCTGGTTGTGAAGGCAGTAAAACAACATAAATAGCAAAATGGTATGCTTGGATGCCTTGTGGAGGATGTTCACACTATCTTGGCTGATATAAGTTGGGAGATTAACCATGTAAAGAGAAATGCAAATCAATTGGCTCATTAGCACAACAAGAACTTCACCAGAGTTGAGAGATTATTGAGATTGATCTCATCAAGACATGTATAATAGCTCAAGTCATGGCTGAATGCCATAGACAAGGTTCTTGGTCTAATGCAATGGTTGTAGGCCATGCTAATGTAACGGTTATAGACCAAAGTAATGTAATGGTTGTAGGCCATAACGACGTAATTGTTGTGGACCATAATAATGTTTGATGCAATGAAGGTTTGAAGTTTCAAAAAAAAAAAAAAAAACAAGTACTGAGATGGAAGCCTTGGCTATTTGACAACTATCTATTCATACTTTAACCATTGATGGATTTGTAAAGTCTCATTTGATGGGTTTTGACTTCGAGACCTTCTCAGTGCAAATGCATAATCTTCCATTGGCCTACAAGACTATGGAATCGGGGAGGTAATTTGGGGAGACAATTCATTATGCAGGTGATGAATAGGATGGGGTTGCATGGAGACACTATCTATGGGTCAAAATCAAAATTGGGGGCTACCACGAGGAAGAACGGTCAACATGCAAGGACAAAGGCTATGGGTATGCTTGAAATATGAAAAACTCCCTAAGATGTATTTTCAATGCATACATATCGTACATGGAAAACATGGATGCATTTGGAATAAACGAAAAAAGGAAAAGCGTGGCAATGAAGTAATTCTGGATCATAAAAGGGATGCCAAGAGAGATCAGTCATAGGAAAAGGAGCAGTTTTCCCAATGTTCAAAACATGGCCAAAGGGACCTAGTACAAGAAAGGGATGAAGCACAAATTGCCAGTGAAGCAATGAGCGATACAAGATTTGGAAAGAGCTTCTGTGGCGGAAAAAATTGGGGCAATTTGGATACTAACACAGAAACATCACCTATTAGAGAGCAATTAATGGAGACAGGTGGATTTGGAGTTGCTGGAATCTCTCTCACAGTTATTGTAACGATTTGAAAGAAATTTGATAGAATAATTTTTTTAGACCTTAGTTATCATGAAATCTCAAAAGGATTTCCTAAACTGAGTGATCGATTAGTTTTTAGTCAGTTAGCATACTCGAATCGTGATGCACTATGCAGGTGAAATTGTCTTTCTATTTAATTAAGACACTTAGGAGTATAATTTTACGAAACGTTAGGTAACTCTCTCTCAATCTCTCTATATATATATCTTCTCACCAATAGCATACTCTCCAATTTCGAGGACGAAATCTTCTTTTAAGAGAGGGAGGATGTTACACCACCAAATCATGCAAAAAGACATTGGGATTTTGGCAATAGGAGCTAGATGGAGAAATCTCTTTGAATATTTTGAGTTATGATTTAGTTTAATGGTTTCCACTAGGAGTGGCCAACGGGACCCCACACCCCACTACCCCTACTTGGCTCTGCCATGACGAGCTAGTGGCCCCATCCATATATATATGAGCAACTACATTCCAACCCTCTCCCGTGGACTGAAATCCATACTAAACTTATTAAACAAATCAAGATACATGTTAAAACTTTTTCGTGTCTCAGTATTCCTACTTCTAGTTCCTTTAAAATTGTTGAAACAGATGCTTCTGATATTGGTTATGGTGGTATTCTGAAACAAATTATTTTACCAAGCTCATATGAATAAATTGCTCGCTTCATTCTAGAGTCTAGAATATTGCACAGCTTAATTATAGTTTGGAATATCTATAGTACTAAATCTCCAAATTTCAAATTGATTTGTTAAAAAAAAAAAAAATTCTTATTAGGAATTGATTGTAAAAGTGCTAAATATTTTTAGAAAAAAATGTTAAAAACATTCCTTCTAATCATATTTTTACAAGATGACAAGCTATTTTATATGTATTTGATTTTGATATTGAATATATTAAAGGTATACATATATATATTTATATATGTTAATTTCGGAGGAGTAGCCCTTGCATCTAATTCCATTTTTTATGCTATGACAAAACATATATATTGAGGTCAATTTAATTTCTACTTTGATATATTCACAAAAGGGCTCTCTTCACCCTGATTTCTATTCATGCTCAGAGACAAGTTTATCATCATTTCTCCTCCCATTTTCTTGTCTTGGGCTCTTAACAAAGACAATATCGATAGCAACTCAAATAACGTATTCATGTCAGGTCAAAACTTATTGATTCAAAGTTATAGTTTTGTTGTATATTTAAGTAGGGATGAAAGATTATCAGTCCGGACCAAATGGTAAATCATGTTGGTCGGTCTCTATCCATGGTGTATGAGAAATTCGATTTTCCGTCCGGTCCCTAGGTGTCGTTGTTTTGTACAGGATCGGACCGAATCAGACCGAAATGGTTACATATTTATAAATTTTTTAAATATTTATAAATATAGTAGTTTTGTAAGTTAATTATGTAGCTTTCATCTAATCTATTATTATTGACCGTAAAATATAAAATAATATATGCTATCAACTAACTAATATACCATATGATAATATATGTTATTATATGTAGATATATACTCTACTATTTACATCTAATTGAAGTAATTATGTAGTTTTTTTTAAGATACTTAAGTTGCAAGCAAGCATGAAAAATCGATTGACAATGAAATTATATAATATTCATTAACTATGTATAAAATATTAAAATTTTTATATAGGTCATTATGAATGCTAAAGTAGTTAGTTAGTAACTATTAACATCATAAATATAATTATGATTAATTATTTTTTTAACGAGTTAGTTACATAATCTGCATAAAAAAGCTTACATAATTTTAATTTTATTAATTTAATTAATTTCGTATTAATCTATCTACAAAAAATAAAAAAGGAAAAAGTTGTACGTTCATGGAACGGATCGAATCAATTGGACCGACGAACTGATAGCTAACGGTCAAGTACGGTCTATAAGGGTAATCAGTCCAGCAAAATGGGTGGATCGAAATTTTTAGTCTGTGACCCAGACTGAACTGATTCCCCTAGTTTTAAGTATGAATTTAGTTGGCCGAAACGTCTTACTATTAATTAGTTTCTTCCGGGTTTCCCTTGACATCTCGGTTGTTGCAGTTGGTGGGGGTTGTACAACGGTCGTGTGATGTGTAAGGCCCATGCATCAGAAGAAGTAAACACTTGGGAAATTTATAACTCACGATCGACCGCACTCCAAAGGTGGCTAATTGGAATAAAGTAATGATCTATCATGTGTTAATGGTTCTAGCTCATTATAACGTCGATCTACTTTTCGTTTGAGTTTTTTTAAATTGAATTGAGGTTGGCTTTCATAGTTAGTGCATGGTTCCTTCAAGAGTGATGCTCTTTCTTTTCCGTACGAAAGAATTAAGTGTGTAGTTTTTTAGAAATTAAAAAAAAGGAAAGGTAAAGTGTGTAGATACTTTAATTTTGAGAATGGAAAATGATATTATATCCCTGAGTTTCGGCCTTCATGGATATATTTTAATATTATTTTTATTTAATAATTAAAGAAGTGACTATTAATATATTGATATTTATTTTATTTTTAAAAAATATTTAAACATGTTTAAAAAATGTTTGAAATAAAAAAGAAAAAAGGTGCGATTTGCTCTAGGGAGTACACCAAGTGGTCAAACTTGGGTGGCATAATACTAGCACTACCCTTTAAAAATTTTCCAGACAAAAGAGATGTGTTTTTATTAGTAGAGCTTTAGGCTTAACCACTAGTACAAAGTTAGTTTGAGTTATACGACGATCAGTTGAGTTATTGTATCCTAGAAGAGACAAGTAAAGACGATTTCTGCTGCACCAGTTCAATTGAGAATGTTGTATACTGTAGAAAGCTTGAATCTCTTTAAAGATAGCAATATTTTTATACCTCAATCCAAACTGGTTTTGTTTAAATATTAATTTCATTGAAATTTTTATTATATTATTTTGTAGTTCACCAACACGATCAAACAAGAGTACTAAGGTTTGACTTCGAACAAAATATTCAATTTATGATTGATCGCTTTCCACAATATTTCTCTCTAACCTACGTTCGACCATTTATGCAAATGAACCAATATGATAATTGGTTGATGAACGCGGTCAATGGAAATTAGTTTATATGATCATGAAATTATATCATTGCATGTATTAATTAGGTTCATTATGATTTGGCTTCCTTAAAATCTGCCTGGAACCATTAATAAATTAGCCATATTAATTGTGGTTAATTTTAGTACGTAAATATAACTCGTAGACAGAATATTGGCCAAATTTCTTTCATTGTGGAATTTTAAATTAATAGCTGCGTGGCATGCATATTTAAATCAGAATTTGAGGAAGATCTCTAACAAATTATATTATATTAATGAGAGGCGATGGATCAAAGTACTATATCATGTGAGTCCACGTGGCTTTGCTCGCGAACGGATTGGTCCTTGTATTTTGAGTTCAAAATTTTAACAAAATACAAGAACTCTGAAAAGTAATTAAATATTAACGGATGGACTAGCTGCGGATGATTGCGTGTATATATTATATATTTATATATACATATATTTATATATATATATATATATATTATATCTGTGTGTGTAGAGATCGAGAGAGAGAGCTCAGAGAGAGTTGCATGGATTTAAAGAATACTGCATGCATGCAAATTATTATACACCACTCTACTTCACCCAAATTTATTTCTCCAACAGTACTGATATATATTATATATTGTTGTGAAATATTTATACAAAATACACACATTAACGATGACAAATAAAGTAAAAGTAACACAATCAAGAACACGATGCATAATATACGTGGTTCGGCAAATTGCTTACGTCCACAGAGCTGCAGAAATCTTATTAACCAGAGGAAATTACAATCATTCAATCTCAACTCACACTCTCTAGGATTTTTTACTCTCTCACACAATATACACTCACAAGACAATTGTTATCTCACAAAAATATACTTAAGGCTGTACAACACAAGTCTAATATAATATATATATATAGTATACGGCGTGGAAACCCTAATCTTGGTAAAACTGCGTACTTCGCTTGAGTGGTGTGTCGAGCACGCCTCAAGCGAACAGCCAAATGAACGTTGGCTTGAGCGGAGCGTCGAGTGAGGGTAGAGCGAACACTAGGGTTTGCGTCTAGCTCAAACAGAGTGTCGAGCGAGACTCGAGCGTACCTCTCTGCCTGACTTTGCTCAAGCGAACTTTAGCTCGAGCCAACTGTCGAGCCTACATTCAGCAACCCATTTTTCAATTCCAAAACCAGTCTCCACATATACCCCAACAATCTCTCACTTGGAGGCTGGCTTTCCACATGCCAGCCACTGTTTCCAGCCAAGTTCTATCATTTCTGCAGCTCACAGCTCCCGTCTTTAAGCCAGAAGACGCAATGAAGTCAAGCTCGACTTCAATCTTTCACGTACATCGCCTTTAGTCAGCACATCCACAGGGCGACTCACAACTCCCACTGCACTAGGAGTATTCGGTCTTGAACCGATCTTGGCAACCTTAGCCAACTTTCCCAGACTTTCATGAGGAACGACAAAGCTAACTCTCTTTGGCTTCCTCACATGTATCGCACGATCAAGCCTACATTTTTGCACTCTTATATTTTCCTGTACATCACTGGACCCTGATGTTAAATACAAAGAGTTAGATCTCTTACCATGCGCTAAGACCAGCGCACCCTTAATGATCTTCCAAGCTCCTCCAGAGAACGCTACTGCAAAACCGCTGTCATCAAGCTGTCCCATAGAGATCAGGTTTTTCTTTAGATTTGAAACATGTCTGACTTGCTGTAAAGTCCACACGCTCCTGTTTGGAAGTGTGATGTGCACATCACCCACTCCCACTACATCAACCCCTCCATCAGCCGCATACATCTTCCCAAAACCACCAGTAACATAATTCTGCATGATTTCTTGATGTGAGGTGCTATGGAACGAAGACCCTGAATCCAAAACCCAATCATCAATCGGATTTTGCACTGCAAGGAATAAGGCATCATGAATTTCATCTGCCACTACATTTACAGCATCATCACCAGAACTTTCTTGATTCTTGTAGGTTCTCTTGATGTGGCCCGGCTTGCCACAACTCCAACATGTGATCTGCTGCCTAGATCTCATCTTGTTCTTCCCCCTGCTCTTAGAGCTTGACCTGCCATGTCCTTTGCCCCTATTATCAACAATCAGGGCAGATCTTGAACTCGAGGACTCATCTGAGTCTCTCCTACGTACCTCTTCAGCAAGCACCATATCACGTATGTCATCGTAGTTCAGTTTTGCCTTGCCGGCTGAACTACTCACAACCATCCTCATGGCCTCCCAATTATTTGGCAACGATGCCAATAGAATCAATCCTCTAATCTCATCATCAAACTCAATCTCTACAGAAGACAGTTGATTTGTGATTGTATTTAATTCATTCAAGTGTTGGGCTACAGACATACCTTTCAACATCTTTAAATTGAACAATTTCTTCATCAAGTACACCTTATTGTTCGCAGACGGCTTTTCATACATACCTGACAAAGTCTCCATGAGATCCACCGTGGTTCTCTCCTTACTGATATTTTGTGCCACCGTTCTAGACAAGGTCAGCCGAACAAGCCCTAGAACCTGTCGATCTAACAAGGTCCACTTAGCATCAGCCATGCTCTCCGGCTTCTTTCTCAACAGTGGAAGGTGGAGCCTCTTCCCATAGAGATAATCCTCAATCTGCATCTTCCAGTACCCAAAATCAGTACTGTTGAACTTCTCGATCCCAGGTGCGTTCACTTTATCTTCAGCCATCATTCTCCTTCAGATCCGACCTTGGCTCTTGATACCAATTGTTGTGAAATGTTTATACAAAACACACACACCAACGATGACAAATAAAGTAAAAGCAACACAATCAAGAACACGACATACAATATACGTGGTTTGGCAAATTGCTTACGTCCACAGAGCTGCAGAAATCTTATTAACCAGAGAAGATTACAATCACTCAATCTCAACTCACACTCTCTAAGGCTTTTTGTTCTCTCACACAATATGCACTTACAAGACAATTGTTCTCTCACAAAAATATGCTTAAGGCCATACAACACAAGTCTAATATGATGTATATATAGTATACGGTGTGGAAGCCCTAATCCTGGAAAAACTGCGTACTTCGCTCTAGCGGCGTGTCGAGCGCGCCTTGAGCGAACAGCCAAATGAATATTGGCTCGAGCGGAGTGTCGAGCGAACACTAGGATTTGCGTCTCGCTCAAGCGGAGTGTCGAGCGGGACTCGAGCGGCTAGAGACCTAGCTCAAGCAAACTTTGGTTTGAGCCAATTGTCGAGCCAACTTTCAGCAACCCATTTTTCAACTCCAAAATCAGTCAGCACATATATCCCAACATATATATATGTACGTACGTATACATATGTATGCACGTACATACATATATAAAAACATTCATATATATATATCATATAGCTAGTTGTAGAATTATAGGGTATTAACTTGCAAACATTATGCTGGCAAAATGTACATCGATCCCTGAAGTAACGACCGGCCCATTATTACGACTGAAAATTAAACATCAGATCAGCATACATGCATGCACAGTACTATCCTCTCTCGTACAGCGTTGTGTGTTTTGTGTGTGTATGAGAGAGAGAGAGATCAGAGAGAGAGAGAGAGGTACAACGAAATAATAGTACGTACGGAGAGGAGTTTGCATGTTTACAACGTTGATCAAACTTCATACAATATCAGCAGATAAGTGGCCATGGCTGGAGCCTTCCATGCGGCTTATTGCATTGCTTTTTGTTTGTTCATGCGCATTTTGATTGTTATACGTGCCGTTTCCATCAGAGTTGGGCAGCTGGGAGCTGCATTGGGCAATGGCATGTACCTCGGAGCTGCTGGTCATAGTTGTGCTCGATTTTACAGTGTCAGCTTCGTTTTCTGCAGGTAGCTTTTGTCCTTCTTCAATTCCCTTGTAATTCTTGTAGATTACGTAAAGTACCATCTGAATAAGCCCCAAGATGAAACCCAGAATGTTTGGAAGCTGTTGAAGAACGTGAAAAAGGAAATATCAATATGATTTATATCATTAATAACGATCATGTTAATTCGATAGAAAACTGCAGTGAGATATCGGTTTTTATTTAGCATTAATTAGAGGTTTGCCATTTTTTTTCCTCGAGGATTTATCATGTTAATTTAATTTGGTGCAGTGGACATTCTGAAGCAATAAGAAATTACTATTTTGTAAGTATTCGATCGTGTATATAATATATATAGTTATATTATATTTTTATATATTATAATAATTGAAGCACCATATAATATTATAGCAACTGACAGCTCTAATATTTAACAATATTGATTCGCTTTAAAAGTTAGTGGCAAATTAAATTAGGTATATATAGATCTGTAAATTTTGTTTGCTTACTGAGTTATAAATTATATAATATTTATATATATATGTGTATATGCAAGGAATTTAGGAATGTAAAAGCTTGATCAGATTTTCTTGAATATCCTAATTATTTTTCAGATGCTGAGATCGAGGAGCTGGATCAGAACTTACCGCAACATACAAATCCTTCAATAGTATGCCATATAAGAGCCACATAATAGCACTGAGTGTGAGGAAAAGTGACAAAGTAAAGGGCATGAACTCCACGCTCTTCGTGCGTATCACCACTCTCTACAGCGCATGCAGTAAAATCATGACATATTTGCATGCATGGAGGAAAAGGAAGTTCAATATATATCATGCATAGAGGAAAAGGAAGTTCAATATATATAATTAATTAATATCCTAACCATAATGCTTAAAGGTGCTGCGAAGACACTGATAGAAAAGGCTACACAAACCCATCCAAGAACTCGGACACGGTTTGGTCCTTTAGCCAAGAACTGGGAGAGAAGCAGGATCACGCAAAACCCCCCGAAATTCATCAGAAGAAGCAGCCTCAACGTCAACATCTGTGGATCGTACAACAATATTAATATGGTTAGAGAGAGACAGATCAGATCAGAGGGTTTTATTTACGTATGTATGAAGTAATTAGTAGTACGTACCCTAGCTTGCTTTGGTGCATATATAATATATAATGCAACATAAATTGTCTCCACAACACAGCCGAATGAGTTTATTGTAATGAGAAGGATTTCATCCGACTTGAGTGATGCGTAGTATATCCAAAGCATCGCACTGAATATTGCAACTACATATGGAAGTGATTGAAACCCGTCTGTCGATTTCTTCTTGCAAACCCTTAAAAAGGTTGGCCTGCATTAAGTATGAAGTTGTAATTAATTGTATTTCCTCGGTCCAAGAACTTTGCTAGCTAGCTAGCTAGAGATATATAGGGTACTTTGGAAATTGGACAAAAAGAAAGGAAAAAGAAAAAGAAACCTCGATCGGACAAGAAAGTACTTACACTGGAGCTAGAAAAACCACGAAGGAGACAATGTTACCTATTATATATATCGAAAAAACAAAGAGATCACGAAATCAGCCCTCTCCCATATATATATATATATATAAAGTAAAAAATAATACATACATACATATATCGATATATATATGTATAGGTGTATAGATTGACGATATCAGAAGCTAGCTAGCTAGCCGCAAGTCATGCATGTATATATATACTCCTGCACATAACATTTTTACTTAAAACGGGGTTTAAGTACTGCAAGCCTAATTGTAAATTTAAAATGAAGCCAAGAAAATTAGCAACAAAATAATAATATCAGAAACTTCTGTAGTATATATCTCTACCTAGAACGCCAAATGCAAATACCCATGGATTGTCAGTTGAGAAAATGGCCATTTTCTTTGGTTTCTGATCTCACTATATATTTTTCAAAAACCAGAAGCTAGGAAACGAAGTGAAGGAGCAGGGGTTTGATCGGGAATCAGTCCAGCTCTCTGACCCAGTTCATGCTACGAACTTGTACAGTGGGGGTACATATATAGAGGTGGTGCATGCTTCATGCATGTAATTCTTTGTTGCATGAAGAGTGAATCAGTACAATCACTCAGATTTGACCATACGTAGTACCAAAAGCCATGCACCCAACATGCCAACTCAACATAATCTACTCGATACTCTCTATTTCTATATAAGATATATTGCGCCCGCCAGACTTGCGTACGTACCACACCAAAATGGCTTTCCTGCCTAACTCTGCCTTTGAGCATTAGCAATGCTCTAGTAATTATAAGTCTAAATAGACCATTGCTAAGTATAAAATTTATTTTGGCTAAAACCGAAGCTATTGAAAAAACTAGTTCAAATTAGATTATCTATCTCAAAGTCAAAATAATAATATAATATTTGATATTTTAATAATAATTTTTTAAAATTCTTGTTTAATAATATTTTACATATACATTCCATATATTAATTAATAATTTAATTTTTACTTAAAATTATTGTTTTCCAATTATCTTTTTCATCAACCTAATTATCCAATAAACACATTTTGTCAACCCTTCTCACACCCAACAATCATATATACAATTTTTGCCAACATTTTTTCTATCCAACATCCACATTTACAACTTTGTGAAGTCAACAAAAATAATTTAGAGTAAAATATTTTTGGAGATGAACATAACTAGCCAAATTTGGATAAAGGAATGACTTTACTGTGGCTCAAAAGTAGATTCTTAAAGTTTTGATTATTCCAATACAGACCATTGTAATAAAAATTAGCCAAAATTTGACTAGGCACTTGCATTTGGCCGCTAGGCTCTAAGTAGTTTACTTGACCATATCTCCAGGGAATTCGGATTTTATACCACTTTGGAAAATGATAAAGTTACTACTAAATAACAATTTGTATACAACTATGTAATAAAATAATATTATTTTAAATTTGATTTTGACTTTTACTTATGATTTGATGTGTTTAAATATAATAAAAAGTATTATTTGATGTGTTTTGATCAATGAGCTGTTAGCCTATCACTACCCGATCACACCTTATTCGGCAGTAGTACTTTGGTGTTCCACTGCATCGTGGCCCTAACCTGCACCACTAGATGCATGACCCGTTGGTGCGCATATATTTCATACTTTGGCATCAACATATGACATGTGTACGTAATTACGTATAAGATGAAGTCGACAATCTGCACTATTGCAAAGAAAACTTTATGCTTTTTTCTTGGCTCGTTGAGGTGATTGTCGTCAGAGAGGAATATTGCTATTGCGCTCTATCTCAAAGCTTTTGACTGTCACGCGTAAACAGGTGATTCAAAGACCGGTCTGTTGCTTTAAGTGGGGCATTCATTCAATGACAACGCCACGTATCTACCTGGTTCATAAGAATTAATATTGGAAGAATTTGATCTCGCTCTCTCTGATGATCTCCCCACCATTTTGCTTTCCAATTTGATGCATCATGTCATTCTAAGCAGCTCCGATTGCTTGAGTAGAAATATTATAAAGAGTTCGGGAATGCTTTGGCTCATTAGAATAAGAACAAGATGGGCTTCAAGTGTTAGGTAGAGAGTTAAAAATATGGGTTACCTTAGAGGATAAGATTCGTGATAATTAAGAATATATTAGCAAAGCCGAACTATCATTAGCATAACTCTATATTTATTAATTGATGCGTCACCATACATATATGTACTTAAAAATTATTAATTCAAGATATTTTAAGGACAAACTAGGTCGGGATCAGATTGACAACGATCGAGAGTATGTACAACTTTTATTTATTTATATGCATAATGACAGTTTTGATATTGTTTTTTTTTTCCCGCTAGCTGCTTTCTTGATCTCGATGAGCTGGAATAAATATTGCATGTTGATTCTCAACTAACTATTTGTAGGGTACTAATTATTATATATATATATATAGAGAGAGAGAGAGAGAGAGAGAGAGAGAGAGATCGATGCTCATGATTTTGATCACAAACCTAGCTAGCTAATATGTGGGAGAATTCCAAAATTATAAATTGATTCAAGAGATCTCAACTTTCATCATGATATAGCATGATATATATATATATGTGTGTGTATATAGAATTTAGAATTATACATTAAAACTTGTTTAATATCATGTTTGAATCCTCCCACAGTACTACTACGTAGGCGCGCCTAGCTAGCTTAGCTAGCTAGAGATTTCTTTAAAATATTTTTCTATATATTGGTAGCTAGTACGCTAAATAATGATCTCAAGAAGAGGCCGATTAGATTAATTTCCTAATATTTAATGAATTAATTAATAGGCCTAGATTAATAAGATGATCAATCCACAAATTCATTTAAGGGGATATTTGTATTTGTATTTTTTTTAAGATAATGCATGGGAGTCATGCATCTTATTACAATTAGCGTTCTCGATCGAAACGCTTCAATATTGTCATGATCGCCTACAAGATTAATATCATGCAGAAAAATTCTACTGATCACCATCTCTACACCACACAGTACCACACATAATTTTTTATTTTATTTTTTTTCCTTACTAAATGTATGGTGTATAGATAATGAGTAAAAAAATTCTTTTAGTTTAACAAGAGTAAAACAAAATAAAAATAAAAATTAAGTATGGTATGTGGTACAAAGATGATAAGTAGAGGGGCTCGTATATGTACGAGAAGTAAGTTCAAGTACTGATGGTAATTTTATGGAACTAATTAAACTCAGTGCAGCCCAGTGTATTTAAAAAATATATCAACATGATATAGGCAATGAAGATTGAAGAAGTCATGCACCATGCATGCATGCATATTGCATTTCATGACCAAAACAATTTTTAGTGTCGTAATTATATTAAGTAAAATGATTTAGATTTTTTAAACATATTAATCAAACAAAATATACCTAAATAACCACATGATATAATACAAAATATACCTAATTAACGGAATTGATCATATTGGATTTCAGATCGAACATCAATATTCCAAAAACAATTTATAAGTACTGCCTTCCTTCCTAGCTTTTGAAATTAATTACTAATTTTGCTTTCACATTTTGTCCTATTAATTAATTAATTTTTGCAGCCTAACAGCTTGTTGGTACTGTTTCAGTCTCTAATTGACAGAGAGTCTAGGCTAGCTAGATTGTCTAGCTAGGAAATTCCATAGTGGTGCTACTAACGCTGCATGTGCCAACTCTTTGGGCTGTTCGGTGTAAATTATATTTTTTTTAAATATTTTTTAAAAATAAGAAAAATATCAATATATTAATAGTTATTTTTTAATTATTAAATAAAAAAATTAAAAATATATATAAAAAAAGTCAAAATAAGAAAATATAATAACATTACTCACACTATAGCAAAAATGATATTTTTCGATCAATCGATCAATTTATCGTAACTAAAAGACTATTCATAATTAATTTTAATTACGAATAATTTTTTAATCGTTATAAATTAATTAAAAAAAGATCATTTTTAGTCATATTAGATTTACCATTAACAATAATATAAATCTACTACTGCATCATGCACCAATGCACGTACGTGGCCTAGCTAGATAGCTAATATGAAAAATAATTGATTTCGTTTGCATTGAAGTTGGTGAATAAACACTTGCTTTTTCTTTGTCATTTTGAACTTGACACGCAGCTCTCACCTTTTGACGTTCCCATAATAAATGTTAAGAGGATAGATTAATATACTGCATGCTCCCCTCGATCCGATGAAAAAAAAAAATTAAAAAAGAAATCTTATGAAACATATAAGATTAATAATATACGGCTCCAGCATGCAGATCAGACTGACCCAATCAAGTAGGAAGGCCGCCATGCATGGCTAGCCCCTAGGGATAGAGAACCGATCGGTTCGAACTTTTGGTGGACTAAACTATTGGGTTCGGTCCAAAATTCTCCACCAAGACTAACCAAACCAACTGATTACACCCTTAATACCCGCAATACATTCAACTGTCATCCATTTGAATAAGAGCCTAGGAAACCATCCCCAAGGAAAGAACTACAAGCGACTAGTGTGGAGACTCTTCTTAGAGGGCGAAAAGGCAAGCAAATTAAGACATGATCATAAGGGATCCATTTGGAAGTAAGGTGATTAAGAATAAGGTTGAAAAAACACACTGTAAGGTTCTAGGGATAGAATCCAGAGTCAAATCAAAATCAAAATCGACTGAATTCATTAAAGATCAAGATTCGTGGAGATGAATATGTAATAGGTCCTAAAGGGGAGCTCCTTCATGCGGTGGAGAAGAGTGGCAGAAGGGAGTGTGAAGCGGCGAAAGGGGTTAGGGATGAGACCCTAACCCACGTGCAATGTACTTGTCGAAGGAAATGGTTTGAAGTGATGAAGTGAAGACTTTCGTATACTTGGAAGGCTTCTGGATTCCAAAGGGGGATGTTGGGCGTGGGCCGGGCTTGGGCCAAGTCTAAGAGGGCTTATTTACTTAGTTGCTTTTATTTTATGTTAAGAGACAACAAGAAGTGGGCCACATGGTATCTGGGCTATTATCTTTCTTTTCTTTACTTTTATGAAGTTTTTCTTTACTTTTGTTAAGTTGCTTTAGTTATAGTCTTGGGTCACTTTTGTACAAGGCTAAGACCTTTTTTCCTATGTTTGTAAGAATCTAGTATATATGCTCATTGTAGCTACGAAAAAGAGCCATTTGGAAAGTAATGAAAACCTAGTTACTTTTTCTTCTTTTCTGTTTTCTCTTCCCTTGTCTGGAGGTGCTCCCCTTGAAGTGAGCTCTTCCTTGTGTGCGTGTGTGAATCATTTTCGTCTTGGTTGTTACAAGTGGTATCCAGAGTCACCAATTACTATCACTATTACATTGACATGGCTGAGGGGACAAGACTCAACCTACTACAAGATGGACTCACTACCCAAAAAAAACCTTCAGAAAACCTATACAATGATCTTAAGAAAACTTATGATGCTAAGTTTTCGCACTTGGATACCAAAATGGCTACTCTCAAAAGGCATAATGAAGTGCTAGTACAGTAGCTACCTGTTTTGACAACAGAGATGCAGAAAAGAAATCCTCATGTCAGCCCTAGAGACTTGTCCTCAAGTGGCCAAATGAGGGAAGAAGCTGAACATATGCAGTTGCACCAGCCTTTTCAGCAACTTCATCAACAAAATATTGGCGATGTGCAGGCTCAGACACTGAGGTTAGACTTTCCCATTTTCAATGGAGAAGACCCTGCAGGTTGGATTTACAAAGTTAATCAATTTTTTTCATTTTCACAAGACAATACCACATCAAAGACTAAGGCTTGCTTCTTTTCACATGGAGGGCAAAGCCCTCATTTGGTTTCATGAAATGGAAGAAACAATCTAGTTCAGGGATTGGGACACATTCACTAAGGCCCTATTGATTAGATTCGAGCCAAATGCATATGACAACCCAATAGAAGCCCTCACTAGATTAAGGCAAACTAGTACTGTAGAGGACTATCAAGCAATGTTTGAAACATTTTTCTAATAAGTTAAGAGGGTTGTCTACAACTTACAAGTTAAGTTACTTTTTGAGCGAGCTAAAAGATGAGATTCGGTTAACAGTGAGAATGTGCAGCCCCACCAACCTTACCACCACATATAGCCTAACCAAAATTGAAGAAGAAAATGTAAATTTAACCAAAAGAAACCCCAGATGAAGCCTACTATACTCATATGACCCAAGCATTTTGAAAAGACCATCCACCCATCATACAGAACCAACCAAGACCAACTAAAACAAACCAAATTTTCCCATCCACAAAATAACCCAGAACCAAATGAAAGAGAAGAGGGAGAAAGTGTTGTGTTAGCATTGTCATACCAAGTGGGTTCTGGGCCATAGATGCCAAAATCCCAAGCTTTATTTACTAGAATAAGTGTTGTTGGATAGTGATTACAGTGAGCCCCTTGTGGAGGAAATTTGTGACCAAAATGATGCCACTCAAGCAACTTTTGAAACCATTATTACCCCATCTAACACTAAAATATCACTGCACGCAATTATCGAATCACATAACCCACGAACCATTAGGGTAAAAGGGGGAATTGGAAACTAGTGGATCATTGTATTGATTGACAGCGGATCCACTCATAATTGTTTGGACTTGGCTATCACTAAGATGTCCAACTTACCTATAGATGACATGGGAAGAGTCAAAGTGAGGGTTGCTAATGGGGATCTCATCCCAAGTGAGGGAAAATGCAAGGATTTGAGATTCTTAATTCAGGGAACTACCTTTCTCTTAGAAGTACAAGTTCTGGTATTGGCAGGTTGTGATACGGTGTTGGGTGTCAAATGGCTAAGGGAGCTCTATTTTATGGGATTTTAAAAAGTTTTCCATGAAGTTCTTCTATGAGGGAAAAGAGGTCATTTTGCAAGACCTTGCAGTAGTACAAATGATAGAAGAAGGGTCATTATACAGAAGTGACAAACTAGAAAATAAGGGAGTCATTCTACAGCTCTTAGAAGGGGACATTGAAAAGGACTAGCAAACTAAAAAGGGCATTCCAGCAAATATTCAAGCTCGTTTGGGCCATTTTGATGATGTATTCTCCGAGCCAAAAGGGTTACCACCTCCACGTACCCATGACCACGCTATAATCATTATACCAAACACCAGATTATTTTCCATAAGGCTCTATCGTTACCTCTACTATAAAAAAGATGAGAATGAGAAGATAGTTTAAGAACTCTTGAATATGAGGGTCATTCAACCTAGCAAAAGACTTTACTCTTCCCCCGTTCTGCTAGTTCGAAAAGTCGATGGAACTTGGCGATTTTGTGTGGACTACTGGGGGCTGAACACTGTTACCATCAAGGATAAGTTTCCTATCCCGGTGGTGGAAGAATTAATGGATGAGTTGCAACAGTCCGTTATCTTTTCAAAGCTAGATTTGAGATCCGGTTACCAACAAGTCCGTGCTAGGCCCAACGGTACCCCCCCAAAACAGCTTTTAGAACTCATGAAGGGCACTATGAGTTCCTAGTAATGCCCATCGGGCTTACTAACGCAACCTCTACTTTTCAAAACCTTATGAATGAGGTATTTTGCCCATTTCTACGAAAATTTATACTTGTTTTTTTTACTATATTCTTTTGTATAGTAGATCTGAAAGGGAGCATGTTGTCCACCTAAAGCTCACTCTTGAGACGTTAAGACAACACTCGTTGTTTGCAAAACAATCTAAGTGCCACTTTAGTTGTAAGAAGATAGCCTACCTAGGACATTTAATCTCACTAGAGGTGTGAAGGCAAACCCCGAGAAACTCAAAGCTATGTTGGAATGGCCCTTACAAAGTCCCTAAAGACATTGAGTGGATTTTTAGGATTAACGGGCTACTACTGGAGATTCATTAGAAGGTATGGAGCAACTGCAGCCCCTCTAACAAGAATGCTAAAGAAGGATAGTTTTTGCTGGAGCAAGGAAGCTAAGGTGGCATTCCACAAGTTGAAGGAAGCAATGACCCAACCCCCGGTTTTGGCACTTGATGCATCCGACATCGCCATGGGGGCTATTTTGATGCAACAGGGCAAACCTATAGCTTATTACAGCCAAGCTCTAAAGGGCAGGGCACTTTCTATGTCCACATATGTGAAGCAACATTTCACCCTTGTCTCAGTAATGTTGAAATGGAGGCCCTACTTGCTAGGAAGAACCTTTGTGGTGTGAACAGACCAGCAAAGTCTTAAACACTTGCTGGATCAAAAGATTGGAACACCAATGCAGCAAAGGTGGATTACAAAGCTTCTCGGCTATGATTTTATGGTGGAATATAAACGGGGATCTGAAAACAGAGTTGCTGATACTCTGTCCAGAATGAAAAAAAAAATAGAAGAAGTGACACTTATGTTGATTACTTTTCCTAGTGTGGAGTGTGTCAAGGAGTTGAAACAAGCTTATGGTTTGGATGCACACTTGCAAACACTCTTAGAGGGCTACAACAAGGGCAGCTTGAATCCATGCTACACCATAAGAGAGGGGCTGCTTCTTTAAACAGATTATACATTCCCAACAATGCAGACTTCAATAACAAGCTAATGGAACTCTCACACAATAGCCCATGAGGGGGCCACTCGGGGTACGACAAATCAGTCCATAGAATGCGAAGAGATTTTTATTGGCCTGGGATGAAAGGATCTCAAAAGGTTCATTAGGGCCTATGATCTTTGTCAAAGAGTGAAATGAGATAATTCACTGCCCAATGGATTACTATAGCCCTTACCATCCCCTCCCAACTGTGGACAAAGGCCTCCCAAACTCTCAAGGCTACAACAACCTCTGAATTGCAGTAGATCGCTTAACGAAATATAGTCATTTTGTCCCATTAAAGCACCCCTACACCATGAAGATAGTGGCTGAATTATTTCTCAAGCACATCTTTAAACTACACAGACTGCCAACATCAATCGTGTCAGACAGGGACAACACCTTTACAAACCAATTTTGGTAGGAACTCTTTTCTCTACAAGGAGTTCAAATGGACTTGAGCAGGGCCTATCACCCACAATCAGATGGGCAGACCAAGGCTGTCAATAAGACAATGGAGAATTATATACGATGTTTCACTTATGACAGACCAAAGAATTGAGTACTATGGGTTTCTCTTGCTAAGTGGTGGTATAACTCCACTCAACATCTATCCACAAAATTGATAACCTTTGAGGCACTTTATGACTACCCTCCACCTCGAATTCCAGACTATATTCCTAGGACAGCCCGAGTCGACTCAGTTGACCAGACACTACACAACAGGGATCAAATCACAAGGCTCCTCAAACATAACATCCAACAAGCACAAAACCAATGAAAAAATATTTGGATCTATAAAGGAAAGAACAGAGCTTTGAAGTTGGAGAATCAGTATACCTCAGGCTACAGCCTTATTGCTAGACCAGTGTAGCTCAACGTCAAAGCCTCAAACTCACACCCAGGTTCTATGGACTAGTCAAAATTTTACAACGTATTGGCACTGTTGCCTATAAGCTGGATCTTCCACCATCTTCACGGTTCCATCCAACGGTGCATGTTTCTCAACTTAAAAAGAAACTGGGATTAATTACACTTTGCCCCATCGAATTTTCACTCAATTTATAATGTGCCTCCGAAACTACTAATTGTATCAAGATGGACACTCAAACTTTCAAAACTTCCTAATCCCCCCTTCCGTCTACCAGCAATATTAAATCTAACAGAAACTCACTATAAAGATGTAATTTTCATCTAATTTATTATCATTGATCATAAAATATAAAATAATATATGCTAACAATTAATAATACATCATTAATCATTAACTATATATAAAATTATTTTATACCTAAGTTGCAAGAAAGTATGAATAATCTATGTACACAATGAAATTATTTGATATTCATTAACCATATAAATTAATAAAAAAAATTATTTAATGATTTATGATTTATTATGAATTGATAGCATATATTGTTTTATATTTTATATGGTCAATGATAATAAATTAGATAAAAATTATATTTTTGCAGTGAATATTATGCACACATGAGCAGCACGTGCTGCTAGATAGAAGGAGGGGATTGGGAATTTTTGAAAGTTCGAGAGTCCACTTTGATGCAATTAGTAGTTTTAGAGGCATATTATGAATTGAGTGAAAGTTCAAGGGGCAAAGCGTAATTAACTAAAGAAACTGGGTTCAAAGATTGCTATACTTCAAACCTTACCACCAGTCGATGATCACGACATCCTCTACCCTAAGCCCAAAGAAATAATTAATCGGAGAATGAGAAAAGTGGGGAACAAAGCAGTGGTGGAACTACTTAACCATTGGCACAGTTAGGAGGTAGCGGACGCCACTTGGGAAACTTACTCACGACTTAAGGATGGCTTCCCACACCCTGCGTGCAAGGTATTCTAAGAGAGGGATATGTAACAGGTCCCAAAGGGAGCTCCTTCATGCAGTGGAGAAGAGGGGCAGAAGGGAGTGTGAAGCGGCGGAAGGGGTTAGGGATGAAACCCTAACCCACGTGCAGTGTACTTGTCAGAGGAACTGGTCTGAAGTGATGAAGTGAAGACTTCAATGTACTTGGGAGGCTTCTAGATTTCAAAGGGGGATTTCAAAGTGAAGACTTCAATGTACTTGGACGTGGGCCGAGCTTGGGCCAAGTTTAACAGGCCTTTTTTACTTAGCTGCTTTATTTTATGTTAAAGGACAACAAGAAGTGGACCGCAGGGTATTTGAGCTACTATCTTTCTTTTTTTTACTTTTGTTAAGTTGCTTTAGTTATAGTCTTGGGTCACATCTGTACAAGGCTAAAGCCTTTTTCCAATGTTTGTAAGAATCTAGTATATATGCTCACAGTAGTTACGAAAAAGAGCCATATGGAAACTAATGAAAACCTAGTTTCTTTTTCTTCTTCTCTGTCTTGTCACCTGTCTTTGGAGGCGCTCCCCTCGAAGTGAGTTTTTCCCTGTGTGTGTGAATCATTTTCGTCTTGGTGTTACAGAATCCGGACAAGATACCCATTTTGGATTGGTGCTATCCATGGTAGAATCAGTCATTATAATGGGTGGCTAGGTATGTTTTAGGGGCTCTCTCTAGTTACAGGTCAATTGAACGTGTTAAAAGCATCACTGAAATTTACATCAACATAATGTACCGGTGTCTTTAGGGTCTGCTGATCGAGATATCAACATCATGTATCCTTGCAACAACAATGTCTAAAAAAAGTAAATTAGGAATCATGTTATATATCTTCACCTTGAATTTATCTTTCTAACAAATGATAATCATTTAAATATAAAACTTCTTAAATATATTATTTCAACTAATAAATTGAAAGATGAATATTAAAAATAGTATTTTACAGGAAAATAGCATATAAGTAGCACAAATTAAGACTTTCGATTTCAATTTAAGGATAACAGTTGGCCCATTTTTTTAGAACAAAAAACCTTGTTATCTCCCATCATTCATGCATGCATTCATATATAATAACATGCGTGTATAAAGAAGATGACGATATAACATAGATTTTGTGAATCAGTAGTACGTAGTACTTCAGTACCTTAACGTGAAAGTTAGAATTTGAGTGTCTTTATATAGTACTTGTGTATACAAAAGTAACCCAACCAGTGGGATTTGATAGAGATACAAATAAATGATAGAGATAGAAATAAAGTCACATATGATACTGATTATATCCAATATTAATGAGTATCCCCATATATATATATATATATATATGAAGATCAGGCCGTGCATATTTGGGAAATGAATATTTATTAGATGAGTAGTGCTATTCTAAGGCCTCTACACCATATATATACTATACATATCAAATAATGTCAAGTGTGGATGGTATATGTAGTGTAGATGCATTAAAATAGCACTACTCTTATTAGATATTTAAGCAATATGAATACATCATCCCATCATAGGATGCATGTCAATTTCAATAATAATTAAAGTTTTTACATAAATAATTCTAATTACAACATGACATATTATAATAGAATATGATCAGTACCATGTGTTGGGGAAATCAGGCACAGCGGAATAAATAAAAATGGAAATAAAAGAGCACTCCCACTCACATAGTGACACCAAGAAATTTAACGTGGTTCAGCAACTGCCTACATCCACAGAAAAGAGCTTCACTAATAAATAGTGGTACACAAAAAAATATTACGGAGAAGGAGGATTACACTTCACTCAACTCAACTCTCTTCTTTTCTCTCAAAACTCTCCTGATTCTCTCTCTTTTCTTTTCTTCCTTGGTATCTCACTGAAGCTCACAACGAGAGCCTCAATTTATAGGGGCTTGATGCATATGAATGCATTTAATGGTACTACAAATGCAGTTACCCGCTGGGCGTTATCCACTGAGAAGCAAGCAATCAATAATGACTGCTTGCTTCGGGCAAGGATTTCAACAATTCTCCCCCTCCATACCCATTTACTTAGATGCTATCCATTCCAGTTATGTCTCTGAATAGCTCAAGTTTCTCACTTGTAACCACCTCCGTCAGCATGTCTGCTGGATTCTCTTTCGTATGGATCTTCACAAGCTCTAACAGCTGTTGTTCCATCGCTTCACGTATCCAATGATAGCGGATATCAATATGCTTGGTGCAGGAATGGTACATTGAATTCTTGCTCAAGTCTAGAGCACTTTGACTATCACAATGTACCTTTTAGTCTTCTTGACTAACCCCTAGTTCTTGGAGAAAACGCTTCATCCATAACATCTCTTTCCCAGCTTCCGCTGCTGCAATGTAATATGCCTCTGTTGTAGATAAAGCAACACACTTCTGCAATTTGGACTGCCAAGAGACAGCTCCTCTTGCAAAGGTGAAGAGAAATCCTGAAGTAGATTTCCTGTTATCCAGATCTCCTACCATATCTGAATCTGTATAGCCTTCCAAGACTGGTTTAGCTCCCCTAAAACACAAGCACATCTTCGATGTACCTTTTAGGTACATGAGAATCCACATGATTTCTTTCCAATGATCCTTTCCTAGATTTGAAAGGAATCTGCTCACCATGCCTACAACATGAGCAATATCAGGTCTGGTACAAACCATTGCATACATCAGGCTTCCTACTGCTAAAGAGTAAGGGACTGCTTCCATCTCTTCAATCTCTTTCTTTGAGGAGGGACATAAGCTCTTGCTCAACTTGAAGTGGTTAGCAAGTGGAGTGTTAACTGGCTTTGCATATCCTATGTTGAAATGCTTGATTATCCGTTCAACATATTTTTGTTGTGATAGCCACAACCTTTGGGCTTTCCTATCACGAATAATCTTCATGCCCAAAATTTGTTGTGCTGGGCCTAAGTCCTTCATGTCAAAGGACTTGGATAGTTCCTTCTTTAGTTTGTTAATCATGGACCTATCCTCACCAATGATTAACATATCATCAACGTAAAGAAGGAGTATGACAAACTTGTCATTCTGGAATCTTTGAACATAGACACATTGATCTGCAACAAGTCTCTTGTAACGATAACCCATCATGAATGAGTCAAACTTCTTGTACCATTGCCTTGGCGCTTACTTGAGGTCATAGAGACTCTTCTTCAGCTTGCAGACTAAGTGATCTTTCCCTGGAGCTTCAAATCCTTCTGGTTGCTCCATATAGATTTCCTCCTCCAAATCTCCATGAAGAAATGCTGTCTTCACATCCATCTGTTCGAGTTCCAAATTCAAGCTGGCCACCAATCCGAGTATGACTCGGATTGACATCATCTTCACCATCGGTGAAAAAATCTCATCAAAGTCGATTCCCTTCTTCTACTGGAATCCTTTGACAACCAATCTGGCCTTATGCTTTATCAGCTTTCATTGGCCATCTTTCTTCAGCTTGAACACCCATTTGTTCTTTAGGGCTTTCTTTCCTTCAGGAAGTTTTACCAACTCATAGGTCTGATTTTTCTGCAAAGAACTCATCTCTTCTTGCATTGCTTGCATCCATAGGCTTCTATGAGCATGAGTTTGAACTTCTTGGAAACTCTTTGGCTCCCCCTCATCAGTAAGCAGAATATAGTCTGATTCCGGATATCTCCTCTACGAAATCAGTAGGCGGCCTCTTACCGATCTTCTTGGTTGAGCTTCATCAACCAAAGGAGGTTCATCACCATCTAACCCTTGTGGTGGTACACCAGCTTCTGGTGGAGAAGGTTCTTGCTCCCCCTGCTCAACACCCTGAGCTTCTTCTTCTGCTTCTGGATTTCGATCCTGCATATCCTCCTTATCTGTGGCGAACTATAATGGTGCAGAATCTGGAGTATAGGAACTAAGCTCTACTGGCATTGAGGAAGCTTTAGTTCCTATGTACTGGTTTTTATGGAACACAACGTCCCTACTTCTGAAAATTCTCTTTGTCACTGGATCCCATAACTTAAATTCTTCATCTCCATATCCAACAAAGATACATGGAGTTGACTTGACATCGAGCTTCTGTCTTAGCTCCTTAGATACGTGTGCAAAGGCTTTACACCCAAACACTCTCAGGTGAGAGTAAGAGACATCTTTCCCAGACCAAATCTTCTCAGGAACTTCAAATTTCAGTAGTGCAGAAGGTGATCTGTTGATCAGGTAACAGGCAGCACGAACTACTTCACCCCAGAATGGCTTTGGTAACTTGGCCATATTGAGCATGAATCTTGTTCTTTCCATGATGGTCTGATTCATTCTTTCGGCTACATCATTGTGCTGATGGGTATATGAGACTGTCTTCTCATGTCGAATACCGCAATCAACGCAGTATGTAGCGAACCTTTTGGAAATATATTCTCCTCCATTGTCTGTTTGCAGGCACTTCAGCTTCTTTCCCTTCTCTCTTTCCACTAGGTTGTGAAAACTTTTAAAGTGCTCGAAAACCTGATCCTTTAATTTCAAAATATATACCCAGACTTTTCGTGAAGCATCATCAATGAATGTCATGAAATATCTATTACCTCCCAATGACTCTTTTTCCATGGGACCACATACATCAGAGTGTACCACACTCAACAACTCTGATCTTCTCTTTGTAGAGGAATTAAATGAGACTCTGCGTTGTTTGCCAAACAAACAATACTCACAAGGGTTTAATGCTATTCCTTTGGCAACTTTGATGAGTGCCTTCTTCACAAGCGTATCTAACCCTTTCTCACCCATGTGTCCGAGTCTCTTGTGCCACAAATTCGGTGATGCCTCGTCTTCCATTGCATTGAGGCTATCAGTATCGATCTTCACATGGGTATTGTACAACGTACCGCAAATATGTCCTCAGGCCACAACCATGGCACCTTGTGACAGCTTCCAAGTGCCTTTGCTGAAGTGGCTGTCATAACCCTGTCGATCAAGAGTTGTTCCAGAAATCAGGTTGATCCGAAGATCAGGAATGTGTCAAACATCATTCAACACCATGGTGCAACCAATGTTGCTTTTAATTTGCACTTTGCCAACTCCCACGATCTTAGAGGAACTGGCATTCTCCATCCTTACCGTACCAAAGTCTCCTGCTTTGTACGTAGTGAGAAATTCACTTTGGAAAGTGGCTTGGTATGATGCTGTTGTGTCTACCACGCACTCAACATCGTGGCTTGCAAATTTGCAGACACATCTTGTCACTGGTGGAAAGTACTGCTACATCTCCAGAAAGAGTGACAAGAGTTTCACCATCTTCTTTCTTCAGCTTATTGCTTTGACCTTGCTCCCTTAAAAACTTGCGGCAGTTTTTCCTCATGTGGCCTTCTTTGCCACAATGGTAACGCTTCATGTTACCCGTCTGCTGGTTCCTGCTACTGCTGGACCTTCCACGTGGCTGAGACTTTCCTCTGTTTTTGCCTCCACTTCTCGCTCTATCATTACCTTGACTGATTCATGCCCGTCTCCTTTCGTCTAGCCTCCTCATTAAACAGGGCATCCTGAACCATCAACATGGTAAGTTTGCCATCTGGAGTAAAGTTACTTAGGGAGACCACCAGCGTCTCCAACTGTTTGGTAACGAACTGAGAAGTAGTAGGGCTTGTTCTTCATCGCCAAGATTCAACTTGACGGACCCGAGCTGGTTAACTAGGTTTTGAAACTCGCTAGTATGCTCGGCAACAGAGGTGTCACTCTTCAATTTCAAGTTAACAATCCATCTCATCAAGAGGGCCTTGTTTCGAGCAGTCTTAACTTGATACATATCCTCCAACTTCTTCCAGAGGTTATATGCATCTGTCTCTTGGGCCACGTGGTGAAAGATACTATGGTCGATCTATTGCCTGATCTGACCGATAGTCTTCTTGTGCATCTTTTTCCATACTTGATCCGTAAATTCATCTAGTTTCTTCCCTTCATTTTTTAAGGGGTCAAACAAATCTTTATAGTTCAAGAGATCCTCCATCCGAGGTCCCCAAAGACTATAGTTTGAGGCAATCAACTTTATCATGGCGCCTGATGCTGAATCTTCTATGGATTTAGACTGATTCTAAATACAAAATGCAAGTATAGGATCTTCGAGGTGGAATATCACAAAACAGACAGCACTGTTGTGTCCATAACTC
Organism: Pterocarya stenoptera; assembly: GCA_003123785.1. Classification (NCBI taxonomy): domain Eukaryota; kingdom Viridiplantae; phylum Streptophyta; class Magnoliopsida; order Fagales; family Juglandaceae; genus Pterocarya; species Pterocarya stenoptera. The sequence goes on from QEOT01002648.1 coordinate 197,386, forward strand.
CTGATTTTGTTGAAAACATGTCTTGTTTCATCAAAATCGGACTCAGATAGCACAATGTTGACCAAAAAACCCAAAAAAAGGAATCTGTCGCGCGTACAGCGCGTAGACCACGAAAAATGCATAGGCGCGTGTGAGTCACGCACCTTCTAGAGTCACAAGCGCGTGAGGCGCGTGTAGGTCACGTGCGGATGACTTCTCTGGAGCACATGCGGCGCATGGTGCACGTGGCAGTAACACGCTTGTGCCTTCGCTGGGCGCGTGGAGTGCGTGTCGAGAGTGGGCTTCACTCTCCGACCTTCAGGCAGCGCGTGGGGGCTCGTGCGGTGTCTGTTTGGCCTCTAGTTTTCACCCTTTTTCTTGTCTCGTTAGGACGAAGACAGTGGTGTGCTCAGATTTTTAAAATGAGCAACCCACTAAAAACGTGTTTTCTGAGGGAAAAAAACTCCTTCCAACGATGGCTCTGATACCACTTGTTAGGGAAATCAGGCACAGCGGAATAAATAAAAATGAAAATAAAAGAGCACTCCCACTCACACAGTGACACCAAGAAATTTAACGTGGTTCGGTAATTGCCTATATGTACAGAAAAGAGCTTCACTAATAAATAGTGGTACACAAGAAAATATTACAGAGGAGGAGGATCACACTTCACTCAACTCAACTCTCTTCTTTTCTCTCAGAACTCTCCTGATTCTCTCTCTTTTCTTTTCTTCCTTGGTATCTCACTGAAGCTCACAGCGAGAGCCTCAATTTATAGGAGCTTGATGCATATGAATGCATTTAATGGTAACTGCAAATGCAGTTACCCGCTAGGCGTTACCCACTAAGAAGCAAGCAGTCAATAATGACTGCTTGCTTTGGGCTGGGATTTCAACACCATGTCATCCGTATTTCGGTTCTGCATAATTTCCTTCCTAATCATTCACAGAAGTTGAAGTCTGCATAATGGCTGGCTAAGAGCATTGGCATCGGCATTGGTCATCCCAATCTTCAAAACTTGAAGAATATGTGACTTTTTAACTTTTAACTAATCACTTAACACTTAAAATCTACATTAGATTAGCCATCACATTTTCTAATAATAAAAAATATTATTATTTTTTATTATTTATTTTTCTTTAATTAATTTTTTATTTTATTTTTATAATCTTCAATAACCTCCAACAATCATATTCATTTTCATTTTCACAATCTAACAATTTATAATATAATAATCTTATATGAACATAGATGGTAAAATCTCATATGTAAATAAAAATCTCATATGTACAATCCATAAAAATCTCATATCTATAATATAATAATCACAAAATATAACAAAATAACATATGAGAAAGAGGGAAGAAGAAGAACGTGGGAGTGAAAGAGGAAAGAAGAAGAGCTGCGGGAAGGGTGTCGAAATATAATAAAAAAAATATATTTAGACTTGTTACAGTACATTTCATATTTGAAAAGAATGATAGAATTACTGTAACTCATATTTTAGATGAAATCAATTTGACTAGTTCAGTGTGGGCTAAATGTAAATGACATTACCTAAATTTGAAGATGAAAATGCATTTAACTAAGCCAATACCAATGCTCGGTGTGATATGATCAAGTGATTTAATATATAATGGGAAATTATATGCTTATAACTCTTTTTATTAGTACTACTGTTGTGCAACTATATTTTACAACAACTCTATATTTTTAAATGGAGTGTAGTTATATAAATTGACGTTGATTATACAGTGAATTGTCAAAGTTGTAATTAAGTGTATCATATCACTTAAACAAATCATATATACAAATTATGTCGTTTTGTTTCTTCTCACCTAATTTACACTTAAAACAATATTATAAACGATATGGGATTAATTAGCTTTAAAGTACTGATCTGCGCTCTCTTTAAATAATTAATAAGCTTAATTAACAGCTTTTATTCATTAACAAACATCTGGTATAAATTTTATAAGTACTTGTAGTTAAATATTATTTTATAAACTGAGTTGTAACATAAGTTAATTCTGGATTAAAAAAAAAATACTGTACAAAAAGTGCATTCATGCTGTTGTAGAGGACCTGAATATTTGCATACGTACCCTTAATTATAATATTCTCTCCATTCTCCAAAATTACGACGTCTCGGCCTCTCATCTCCCTCTCTGGCCCTCTCCCTGCTTAATTATATATATATATATAGATATATATATTTATATATATATATCTATATCATCGATCTGTTGGTCTTTTATATTTAGAAGTATATTATATATATCCCACGCACGTACGTACCGCGTGCCCCTTTAGATGACATCCCTTGAAGCTTGATCCTTGAGCACAATTAGGCTTGTGAGCACAACTCCTTGCAATTATGTATTTATAATCTAATTAGTTTAGTGTGAGAGTTTCAATGATCAGTAGTGTTGAGGCATTTCGGTCATGGTTGAATGACCAAAGTACAGTCGGATGACTCTTCTCTCATACGGTGATTCGCAATGGTGATACGGTAGTGATGTGCATGGAACACTCTTCATCATAATAATAGAAAGTAAAGGAGGCTAGTATTTACGTAGTTTAGCACTATGCACTATCAAGGCCTACCTCAACTAGTTTAGCTCCTAGGGCGTAAATCCACTATAAGTGGAATTTTATATAAGTTCCTCATCCTTACAAATAAAACTCTCTACAAATGCTCCCATGAAAGTCTCTCTAGTCTTTAAGTTATTCTTGAAGAAATTTATGAGTCTAACTTATCTCATAAAACCAGTTATTCAAGAGATGATTGCTTATTCCTTATAAATATGCCCAAAACCTTATCCACATGTAATGTGAGATTATTCCTCAATACCCTATCTCACGTGAAGCCAGTATTTTCCTAGTCCTTGTCACGGGGTAAGTAATTTGAGCTCTCATTTGTCCTGTGACAGGCTCTGATACCATGGAGACAGTCATGAGCCTAACTCATCTTATAAAATGGATTCTACAAGAGATGATTGTTCATTCCTTATAAATATGCCCAAGACCTTTTCCACAGGCAATGTGAGATTATTCTTTAACAATTCTCAAGAACACTTTGATCTTCATTCTCTCTACCAAGCTAATTCAACTTAACCCTCTTCTCACTATTCGTCTCACTTTCTTATAGTCAATCTTCTTGTTTTATGTCTCATCATCCAGCTTTATGTTTCATTTCTCTCTATTTTATGTTTTCCCATCCAATTAATCCTTCAATTTTATGTCTCATCTTCAATTTTATGTCTTGTTTATGGATTTTGAAAAATGAGAGAGAAAAAGTTAAATAAAAATATTATAAAGTTAAAAAATTATTTTAATATAATTTTCTAATATAATTTTTATTTGAAAGTTTGAAAAAGTTGTATAAGTTTTTGTGTTTTGTTTTGGAGTTTGGAAAAATTATAATGATTAAATGAAAAAATTAAATATTTGAAATTAAAAAGTGTTTTATATTTAAATATTGCATGTAGTTTAGAAATAAAATATCTGAAAAGAAAATGTACAGTTGTATTTCTAAACGATCTCAACCTCGTTCACTATCATAAAACTTCTCAACTCATCTTATCTTATCTCATTTAATCATTACGATTTTTTTAAATTTTTACATAAAATAAAATAAACAATTCTACTTTTTTAAATTTTAAAATAAAAATAATATTAAAAAATATATATTCTAATAATATTTTTTTCAATTTTCAAATTTTATCTCAACACATCTTATTTTTTATGCTAAAACAAGCTAAGCTTAATGTATATGAGTTGTTTAGTGAGTTTCACTCTTGCATTTATTTTAGAAAAATGCTAATTTACCTATTTAATTTGTCCACTCATTTTGACATCTCATGTACTTTTTTAAAATTTTTTGTTTACTTAATAGTTACGAAAGTCATTTTTAGTGTATTAATATTGTTTTCTATTTTTTAAAAATATTTTAAAATGATAAAAAAAAAATCTGAATAAAAAAATTAAAAAAATTAAAAAATGTTTTTATCCTATCGGTGTGCTTGAGCGGTGCACGCTCTTTGTTTAGCCACAACAAATAGTATCCAAGAAATGAGGTTGTACGTGCAAGGGCGGTGGGTAGAACGCAGACATTACTTTTTTTTCGAAAAACGAGGAATTAAGGAACTAATCAATCATTATAATTGTAGGTCTTCGGTGGAGGCTAATTCATGGTATCGATGTGTGCGTTGTGATGTGTTGCCAACTATAACCTCGATCTTAGGGCCGATGCATCTTCCTAATTAGACTAATTGATCATAGGTTTAATTAGGATTATCATCGCAGTAGTAGTCCCTATTCATTTGATAATTTTATTTTTTATTTTTTATTTTTTGGCTGAATATGATACCAACATGCATCCCAAATCATGATCAATAATTGAGATAATTGATGATCTAGCTAGATCTAGATCGATCGAGACACATATGTATGACTAGTACTTAAGTATTACTTGATCTATGGATTCCGATCGGGGTAGGCGTGATTCACATGGATATGTTACAGATCCATAATATATATAGGTATATATATTAATTAATTAATATATAGATATTAAATGGTGACTAACAGATGATTACTATTGATCCTCTTTTTTTTTTTTTTTAATTTCTTTTTAAGAAGAAATTCGATCTGCAACTTCGTACGTACTAGTCCTATATATTATTAATGCATTTCATGCCGGGATGGAGTTGATCAATATCATGATCATGATCAAGATATGAAGAAGATTGCCTTTGGTGGATATAATATAATCTCTTAAAATAAGATTGCGTTTGGATATTAAATTGATCTCAATTTTTTATGAGTAATAGTGAGTTGAGCAGTGAAGGAAATTATGTGTGGCCCATCTAAACTGAATTTAAAGTATATTTGGATGTTAAGATGAGTTTAGTACTTTTTATAGAAAGTTGAAAAAGGTTAGTTGACAAAGATGTGTTAAGTTGACAAAGGTTGTAAGCCCACGTATAAGGAGGTTTTGAGTTCATATGAATTTAGTAATTTGAGAGTTAGGTGTTTTGAAGTTAGAGTCGGCTTAAAATTAGACTGAGTTCAACTGAGTCTTATAACTAAACGCAGCCTAAATCTACTGATCATTTCCATACACTATACACTACACACCACACTTCTTTTAATTATTTTCTTTTTTTCCATAATAACTATGTAGTGTATGGATGATTAGTAGAACAACTCAATTAGTTTAACAAGAACTAAAAAATTAAGATATATAAAATGTGTAGTATAGGATGATGAGTAGCATAGGAGTGTTCGCCTGGGTTCCAGCCCGGATACTAGGGTATACCTGGCCCGAAACCCGGGTTTCAAACCCAGGCATGAACCTGTAGGGGTCCAAAGTGATGGCAGTGTTGATGGCTTCATGTGCAGCAACAGAAATGAAGTGTTGATGGCTTGTGTGCAGCAACAGGAATTGGAATGAACTAGTAGTTTTGTTAGTTAAGAATGGTGTGAATACGACAGGTCGTGTGTATGTGTAATGTCGTTTTGAGTTATGTGTGTATTAATCGAAAGATGTCGTTTAGTTTAGTGAATAACGGCTGTAACATCCCGTATTTTAGTGTAATTTTAATAAAGGATTAATTTAATTTATTTAGTGTTTGGTTCTCTTGTTTTAAATTATGAGAGTTTTTAAATATTATTTTATAATATTTTAAGTTGTGAAAATTAAATTCTTATGTGTTTTCTCAGTATTATTTATTGTTTTGTATTTAAAGTGATCTTTAATTTAAATTGGGTTGTTTTTGGATTTTAAAATTATTATTGTTTTAATTGAGCATTTCACTGCGTTTGAATTATTTTATTTAGTTAGTAGTTTTAAAATCATCTTCGTTGGATCATTTTGAAATCTAAGATGAAGTTTGGATATCTCTTTTTTCCTCCTCTTTTCTTTTTCTTTCCTTTTTCTTTCCTTTTTTTCTCCTCTCCCGCATACACTCTCTCTCTCACAGCCCGACCCTCTCTATCTCCTCTCTTCCCCGTACGTTCAGTTTCTCAGCCCGGCACTGTCGCCGGCCGCCCGTGTGCCTCACCGCCGGCACCACTCGGTTCCCCAGCCACCGGCGACCAACCCCCTTCAATTTGAGGCTGCCTAACGCCATTGTTAGCCGCCGCGAGCTATGCGAAGGCGTGGGCTTCTTTTCGTCCCACCGCCGCCGTCCGGCCACCGTTGGCCACCATTTCTTCACCACTTCTTCACCGGCCTCTAGCAACCTTTTGGACCCAAACCCGGCCCCGATCCGTCACCGGTGAAGCCCAGCCAAGCTTACACCCGATTTTGCCTTTCCGGCCTTCTACAGTCGTTTCGGCCGTCACCCACGACCAAAGGCCACCACCATTAGCTTCACCACCTCCCATAGGCTCTACCCTACCGTTCCCAAGTCTTCGTCTGACCCCGTGTAATTTCGGGCTCACTGTGTATTTCGGCCACAGTGTTTTTACACTGTGAAATTTCAGGTTTGGTGCTTTCCACTCCTCCGTGATCCTCCGAAAATATTTTTATAGCGCTGTAAGTATTTTCTAAATAATATTTTGATATTTAAATATATTTTTGCACTAATTGTTTATACTGTATTCTGGTTGGGTCCGAACTGAGTCCAAGTAGAATTTGGGGGTAGATGGATTGAGGACGGAGTATTTGTGTGTTGGTTGTGTTGTGATCTGGTTGGTTATTGGATACTATTGTTGTGGTTTGGTACATTGCATATTGCACGCATCTTCATGGTTGTAAAATGAAAACTGAGTTTTCGTGTAATTGCATTCATGATCATGTGGATATTTTGAAAACTGGGTTTTCATGTTGAATGAATTTTTGGGTACGTGTGTATCACGACCCCAAGCCGAGATGGGGCATTATCTCGGTGGAACTCCTCTGGTCACTCGGGAGAGGAATATACTGAGTGACGTTCCCTGGGTTGTCGCCGGGCTACAACGGGATCGGACGAGTTACGTGCTGACTCCGTGGCCCTTCTGCTGGCGGGGGTTAGAGGTTAACCTGACCACGAACGCACTGGGTGCGGAACTGGGCATCGCTCGTAAATTAGTCAGGACATGCGGATGGTCCATAAGGAAGACCATGGTGCATATGGATTAACAGACAAATGGAAAAATAGCTGTTTTCTGGAAAAATAGCATGAGTTGGTTTTTATGTGTCATTTTCTGAAAAAATGATAGATTAATATTTTTGGGCCAAATGTGATTTTTGGCGTGTGTTGCATTTCTTGCATACTGCATCATGGACATGCATGATTAGATGCTTAAATGTGTTTTTATTTCAGGATTGGTTAGGTTATAACTTACCTGTGGTACTATTTAATAGTACTGCAGATTTTGTTTATGATGATGCAGGTGCCGAGCCTGATGATTTGGCTCTGCCGGATGAGTGATCTGGGATCACTCAAGTTATGTTTCTATTTTCAGCTCTTGTATATTTTATGGGACATTTGGTTTATGTTTTAAACACTTTGTATTTGGATATTTGTATTAAACTAAAATTCTGGTACTAGAAACTTAATTATTATTATCCGCTGCGTATTTTATTGTGCACTGTTTATTTGTTGCACACATTTGGCACTTGTCATTGGAATGTGTGACCGTGTGTCATCATCTTGACGTCACGATTCTTGAAACTTTTTGTACGTGGGAGTCGGGGCGTCACAACAGCAGTCTATAAGGGGAAGCATGAAACGGTGCCGTATGAGTTAATTGATCAATGATAAAAACAAAATGGAAGGGAATGATAGGTATGAAGAATTCAATCAATATTCTCTCTAACTCTCTATTCTCTATTCCCTCTCTAAACACTCTCTCTCTGTCTAATTCTTGGAGCTTTATGAGTCACTGTTAAGGGGGCCCATTACAGTTGGTATCAGAGTAGGAACCACGTCATAGGTTCAAGTCACGGAGGAGGCGACCTATAGGCTAGATTAAGATGTCTGGGTACTACGTCTAGGCATAGTGTTAAGTCATTGACACTATGGAGGCTCTCACAAGGTTGAAGCAATTGGGTATTGCAGCAGCTTACAAGACAGAATTTGACTTGATTTCTAATAGACTCAATGGGTTTTTTTAGAAGAACAGGCTGAGTTGCTTTATAAGTGGCTTGAAAGATGAAGCGAGGTTTATTGTGAAGATGTTTAATCCCAAGAACTTGAATGATGCGTTTGGCTTGGCCAAGATTCATGAACAGAACATTTGGAGTACAAGAAAGGCTTGGAAGACTGGCTCTTATGATCCAGGGGCTCGTGTACAGAGACTAGTGCAAGCTCCTTCTATTTTAGGAACTCCTCCTAGAGGGCAGGTTGTTTCTAAAGTACCTTATCAAAAAATTTCAGATGCAAGACAGGAGGAAAAATGGTTTTTACTATTTATACAAGGAAAAATATCATCAAGCTAGGCCATAAGTGTTCGAAACCAAGATTGTATGTTTTGTAAGGCATCAATCTGTCTCAAATGGAGTCATGGGAGTTAGAAGAAGAAATTGAGTAGTTACAAGAAGATGAGCATTAGCAGGTGCACGTTGTTGCTGGTGCTACCTCAATTTCAGTCCAAGAATTTGTGGGAACACCAAGTCCAAAGACTATGAGAGTTCTTGGCCAAATTAAGAAAAGAAGGGTCACTATTCTGATAGACACTGGTAGTACCCATAATTTTATAGATACTGCGGCGGCAATTAAGTGTGGACTGTTAGTACAGAAATCTACTCCTAAGCAGGTCAGAATTGCAAATGGTGATATGGTGGGTAGTGATGGGAGATGTAATGATGTGGCCCTACATATACAAGGTACAATTTTTGTATCTGATCTACTTACCTTAAATTTGGGTGGTTGTAGATAGGATCAGTTGCACCGACAAGGTATTATTAGGGTATGGGTCCAAAGATTAAGGAAACAGTTATTTTCTGGAAGTTTTCTCTCAAGTTTCTTTCTATAGCTTCTTGAGGAGAAAGTCAATGCCTTCACTCTTGAGTGGTAGGCAACATGTTTAATCTGTATTTGTCATCTGTTATTATTTTGTTTTTCGTTCAACAACATGGCTAAGGATTTTATTTTGCATTGGAACAAACTTAGTCTTACAACCATTGAAAATGAGGGTGTTGTTGTATTGGATAATGATGTTGAACAAACTCTAACGATAGGCCAATTCTGTGGGGAAGATCATGTCTGAAAGGAGAATCAATCGTGAGTCCTTCAAGACAACTATGCTTAAAGTTTGGAAAGTTGGTGTAGCTATTCGAATTGTTTAAGTGGGTTAGAATCTGTTTCTCTTGGAATTTAGTTCTGAACATGATTTGCAGAGAATATGGGATGATTAACCATGGGTTTTTTTATCAGAATCTAATTTGTTTAAAGTTCCTTGATGGACTTCCTCCTCCCACTGAATTAGTATTTCTCATGCTTATCTTTGGGTGCATCTCCATCATTTGCCTCTTGGGTGCATGAACTATAATGTGGCTTCTAGAATTGGTGGAATGAATGGGAACATGATTCATGTGGAGGTTGATGAACATGGAACTAGTTGGGGACAATATGCATATGTTCTTGTTGAGATTGACCTATTCAAACCTCTTGCAAGAGGTAATATGTTATCACTGAAAGAACATCATGTGTTTGTGCCTTTTAAGTATGAGAAATTGTCATGTTTTTGCTTTTCCCTTGGTGTTATTATACATGGCAATGTTGGTTGTTTGAACAAGATAGAAGCCACTTCTACCATGCAGTATGGTACATGGATGCGGGCATCATCTACTACTGCAAGAGGAGGGTTGGGGAAATTCATTTCTGCATTTTCAAAAATTTCTTCATCATCTGATACAACAAATCAGTTACCTCCTTCTTCTCCTTATGGTAAATGCATTGACAGTTATGAGACAGTTGGGGTGTGGATAACACATTGCATTCTAAGAAAGGTGTAGAAGACATGCTGATGGCTGCCCATCTATGATCATCAATTCTAAAACTGTAACTGTTGCAATTGCTTCAGCTGCAATAACTATCATCTCTTCCAAGATGGGTCCTACACTGCAACATGTGATTCCTTCTCCATCTGGTGATGAGTCTCACGTTAAAGTCTCCATTGTTGATGATGGGGTTGGTACTAGTTTGGTGGATGTCTCTGAACAGAAAGACTTATTTGGTCCCTCTCATTCACTACATCGTCTGAAGAATAAGGTTAGAAATGATAAAAGTAAAGCCACTACTCATTTTGATACTTACTTGGCAACTAGGAAGAGGAAGTTTTTGCCTATTGGCAACCATAGCACTGAGGATAAAATGATGTTCAAAAGGAAACTGAGGAATGTAAATATTGGCAGAGGCTGTTTTTCAGCCCTGCCAAGGGAAATAAGGTTTTTAAGTTGGAACTGCCGAGGGCTTGGCAACTCTTGGATAGTTCATGACCTTAACCTTATGGTTAAAGACAAAAAGTTAAACATTTTATTTCTTATGGAAACTAGATTACGTAAGAATAAAATGGACTGTTTGAAACATTTATTTGGTTCTACGAATATGTTTATGGTTGAGGGGTTGGGTTGTGTTAGGGGGTTAGCATTATTATGGAAGTCTGATTGTGCAGTAGAGATCCAAATTTATTCTCTAAGTCATATTAATTGTCAGGTTGACAGCATTTCTCCTAAACCTCCATGGATGCCTATATGTTTTATGGCCATCCCATCACTGGAAAAAGAGTAGAGGGCTATAATATTTTAAGGCATCTTAATTCTTTAAATTCTAATTTGTAGCTTTGTCTTGGTGACTTCAATGAGACCCTATTTCACACTGATAAGGAGGGGGTGCCGTAAGGAGTGAGAAACAGATTGCCCTTTTTAAGGATGCATTAGATGATTGTCAACTTGATAATCTAAGGTTTTTTAAAGGAAAATTCACATGGTCTAATAACAGATCAGATTTTTCCTTCACTAAGGAGAAATTCGATAGGGCAGTGGCATCATCTGCTTGGTGTGAGGAATTTGGCATGGTTGACATAAGATTATTGTCTTCTGTTACTTTTGATCATAATTCTATTCTCATGACCATAACAAATAGCCATGGATCTTCTGGTCCACTGAAGAGGCCAAGTAGATTTGAAGCTAGATGAGCTTCTTATGAGGATTATAGTGCAGCTATCAAAACTGCTTGGTTGCAGGCTGGTGGAGTATTTGCTAATTTGTCCTCTTTGACTAATAAGTTTGCTTGTTGCATGAAATTTATTAGAAGGTGGGCTAATTCAAAAGATCCAGTTATTGATAAGCATCTTAGGGATAAAATGTGGCAACTTGAAAGGATTCAGACTAATCTTACAGTAGCCTCAATATCATAAGTCAACAAGTTGCAAAAAGAAATTTCCATACTTCAAGAGAGTTTGCACTTAAAATGGAAACAAAGGGCCAAAGTTTACTGGTTACAGAATGGTGATAGAAATACCAAATTTTTTCACTTGAGTGCTAGCCATAGACAAAAAAAAAAAAAAACAAAAAACAAAAAAACAAAATTATACAAGTGGAAGATGAGGATGGAGTTCAGTGCTGTACTGCAATAGAGATTGGTCTTGCTTTTATTCATTTTTATTAGAATTTGTTCACTTCTTCTAACCCGTCTCAAGTTGATGTTTGTCTTCATGATCTTTCACCTAAAGTATCTGTTGCTATGAATGAAGATTTACTTCAGGCCTTTACAGAGGAGGATGTTAAGATTGCAGCTTTCCAAATGGGACCATATAAAGCCCCTGTACCAGATGGATATAATGCATGTTTCTATCAAGACAATTGGGATGTGGTGGGTAATGAGGTTTGCCATACTATTCTGTCATTTCTCAACTCTCATGCAAATATTGAAGCCATCAATTATACCTATCTGGTTTTAATTCCCAAGTCCAAAAATTTAAAGAATGTCTATGAATATCGACCAATAAGTTTATGCAATGTCTATTATAAAATCATTACAAAGATGCTTACTAACATATTGAAATCTATTATGCCTTTTCTCATTTAACCAAACCAGTCTGTTTTTATACTTAGTAGACAAATCACTGATCACATCATGGCTGCCTACTCTTCATACCATGAATACACAAGTCCATGGGTAGAAAGGATTTATGGCTTTAAAATTAGATATGAGTAAGACTTATGATAGGTTGGAATGGGAGTTCATTCAAGTTGTTTTGTTGAAACTGGGGTTTAATACCAAATAGGTTGAGCAGATTATGTCATGTATTTCTACCTCATCCTTTTCAGTTTTAGTAAATGGTATTCCTCAACATTGCTTCAAACCTAAAAGGGGCCTCAGACAAGGTTGTCCTTTATCCCCATATCTTTTCATTCTCAGTATTGAAGCCTTGAGTTCTCAATTGTATGCTACAAAACAACATAGAGACTTGACTTGTGTACCAATTGCTCCAAGCCAGATCAAATTGAATCATCTATTTTTTGCAGATGATAACCTCTTATTTTGTAAAGCTAATATGCAGGAGTGGGTCCACCTTAATCACATTTTTAGGATGCGTTTGATTGCAAGACTCAGCAAAACTCAATCTAATTTTAAACTGAGTCTAACATCAAAACACCCAACTTTCAAATTACTAAACTCATCTTAACTCAAAACCCCTTTACACGTAGGACCCACAACTATTGTCAACTTAACACATATTTATACATGAGATCCACAATCTTTTTCAACTTTTCATAAAAAGTACTAACTTCATCTTAATATCCAAACACACTTTAAACTAGTTTAGATGAATCCAACATAACTCCTTCCACTACTCAACAAAGAGCTGAGCTCAAAGTGATGGCAGTGTTGACGGCTTCATGTGCAGTAATAGAAATGAAGTGTTGATGGCTCGTGTGCAGCAGCAGGAATTGGAATGAATTGGTAGTTTTGTTAGTTAAGAATGGTGTGAATACGGCAAGTTGTGTGTGTGTACGTGTAATGTCGTTATGAGTTCAGTATGTATTAATAGAACGATGTCGTTTAGTTTAATGAATAACAGTAGTCTATAAGGGCTAATTGATCAACTATAAAATTAGAATGGAAGGGAATGATAGGTATGAAGAATTCAATCAATATTCCCTCTAACTCTCTCTTCTCTATTCTATCTCTAAACTCTCTCTCTACTTCTTGGAGCTTTTCGAGCCACTGTTAAGGGGGCCCATTATAGAACCTGACCCAAGTTAGGCCAGGTATGACCCGACTACCCAGATGAATCCGGGTTCCGAGCTGTTAACCTGGGTTTTTGTTTTTTAATTTTAACCAAAGCTTATATTTTATTTATTTTTTTCAAGAAAAAAATAGTATTGAAAAGCTGCTCTCTCTCTCTCTCTCTCTCTCTTTCTTTTTTTTTTATATCTAAAAGCCTACATTTTATAAAACTAAAAATATATCAAAATGGAAACCTAAATTTATATAAAAAATAGCTAAAGCTATAAGCCTATAAACAAATAATTAACTTTTTAACTAAATGTATGTAAAATATATATATCAATATTCGTCATGTAAAATGCATGCTACATATACAATGCAATCCACATTTTCAAGATTGAGATGCCAGGCTTCAACTTGAGATGAGAACATTATATGCAAGTTCCAAAGCACACACTTTGATGTGCTGAGTACATTACTTAATCATAGTTCACACATTGCAGGATTGTAAGAATTGTGATAATCAAATAAGACAAAAAAGTGTAGGACTAAGAAACTCTATTCAATGTTACACTAAACACACTCCAATTCCTGAAAATAAATTAGAAGAAAATACTTCTAATAACATATTATTAAACACAATGAATTCTAATAATAATAATAACATATTATTATTATTCACATCAACATAACCATCATGCTTGGAGCCATCTCCCATGGAGATTCCACACTAACTCAAAACCAAACACCTGGGCATAATGTATTCACAATTCTATCCAGATTCCTATCATTAAATTTGAGTTTAAGTGGATCCATGGAACGGTGATAGAAGTAATTGAGGACATCTCTAGGATCAAGTACAATGTAAATGAAATCTAGAAAAAGGAACACCACAGCTATTGGCCTTTTATCACTTCTCTAATCTTCAAAACTTCATTAAAGTCATTATGGTGCATTAGACTTTCTAAGCCAAAGCTAGCACTGTATGCCAAAATCAATTTCAAAATAATTGGCTGATTATGCAAGAAGAAAGCACTCACTTTAAATTTACTAGATCATAGAGCTGGAAGGATTAATGCACATACCTGCAACATATAGGTCACAGTCTCAAATCCTGCCAAGACGAAATAGAAGAATTAATAATTACAAGTTTACAACCATCCATAGTTAATTTCAACAGGTAGAGCTAATTTACCAAGGGGAGACAAAATGTTCTAGATTTTTCAGCATGAATGGGAAGGGAGACTCACAACAATCACATGAAGTTGAAACTAGATGATTATTTAAAAAAAATATTAAAAATTGAGTTAGATAGATAATAAAATGAGTTAGATAGATACTAAAAAAATATTTCAAGTTTCAAACTTACCTTTAAGGTCCATCGACAATACGTATTCTTCCAACTCCCGGATGTCGACAGGTTTGGTCTATAACCAATTTTGGATGCAAATGAGGGCCTCGACAATTTCTGGAGACAATGGACTCCTAAAAGGATCCAATATGCATCCTCCATTACTACCTCAGCAATAATGGAGATGGGGGTGGCTAACGCATCACGTGCTACCTCAGTAAGGATAGGCTAATTAGAGGCATTAACTCTCCACTAATCTAAGATATCAAAATCGAGCAAGTCATTTATACACGCCTTAGACAATTACCTCCCTAGCTCCGATCTAAATTCCATAACACCCAGCTCCTCAAGGTATTTGTTGAATATGATCCGAAATTTAGTCAAAGGCGGTGTCGACTCATTAGATCTCCCTCCACTAGTAGTGTTTGGCCTCCCTTGAGCCACATTAGAACTCCCTCTACTAGCTACATGAAATGTGTTATACTGTTCAATCAAGTGACCTAAAAGAAGTTTAACCTTATCCTTTATCTTAATGCACATATCATTTAATGCATTTTTAATTGTACAAAGTTGCTTAAAATATACATTAGCCATCACATGCAAAGAACTAAAAATGTTCAATGTAACATCATAAAAAAATTTCAACAACTCTACAAAAATCCATGCATTTTTTCAATATCACTAGTGAGGTTCACGAATTGTTCATCCACAAACACATATTGTTCAAAGGCTTGTTTATGTTTTTCAACTGTACTCAACATCAACTATGTGAAGTTCTATCTAGTAGGAACATCTAAGCAAATCATTCTCTCACTGATCTTTTCTTTATAGCACAAGTCTTGAACTTGGCAAATCTTGATGGTGAAGATTTCACATATGACAACATTCCTAATTTTTGTTATAAATTCATAAATATCCTTCAAGCCGTCCATAACAATCAGATTTAATATATATGTAGCACATTGCATGTGAAGAATTTCACCATCCAATATAGTACAATCATTATCATTTATTCTCCTCCACATGTAATCAATGACAACATCATTTGAAGAGGCATTATCAACTGTGATTGTCAAAATTTTATCAACACTCCATTCATGCAATCTCAACTCTAACACCCTCCCAATTGTTTCGCCCCTGTGGTTAGGAATTTGGCAAACCTTAAGTATTTTTTTTATGCAATCTCCAATTGTAATCAATAAAACCTGTGGTAATGCACATGTAGTTCATATTTTGCACCTTGTCCAGGTATCAGTGGTAAGACAGTTTCTTTGAACATCCAACAATTTCTTTAGTTGTATCTTCTTTTCGTTATATAACTTAATACAATCATTTTTAAAGTGATTCAAGATGGTAAAGTAAATCAAGACTCTAAATTAGTCACGAACTTAACAAACCCTTCGTGCTCCACTAGCTTAAAAGGCAATTCACACATAATAAAAACACTTAGCGGTTGACACCTTAAGTTTTTCTACATCATACTTCATTAGACCTTGTGGGCTATACACTCTTACCTCCGCATCCCTATTAACACTGGAGGATTAACTTTTTCGAACTCCTTTAATTCTATGAGGAGAGGTTTTACATGCATCATGGAGATGGTGTATCATAAATGAAGTGTCATTCTTATAGTGGCAACTATATAGCTTAGTGCAATAATTGGTTACTAGGTGTTTTTTTGGATTTTTTGGGTAAAAGTGGGATGGAACGAGTAGTGTGTTGTGTATATGTGGATGAAAGGGGTTGGAAGATTCCCATGCTCCTCTATATCCACTGTATTAGAAGAGGAGTCACCACCAACCCCTGGGTTGTACCAACATTACAATTCACAAAATCTTCTTCCATCTGTTATTAAGTAATAAAAACCACCAAACACAATATAATAAATAATCAAACACAGATAATCAAATCCAACAAAATAAATAATCAAACACTGATCTAATGGGCAAAGTGGCCTGACCACCACCATACATGGTAAAAGCTCAACGTCTCCATGAGTTATAAAAGGTCAACAATGTCAACAAAGAGAGAGGGGGATGGAGAAAAACTAACTTCGATTGGCACATGAGGATAAAGATGACGGCACGACGAAGCAAAACTTTAATCAGCAGAGGAGGCTAGGGTTTCGGCATGAGTGAGAGTGAGAGAGAGAGAGAGGGGGGGCAATTGCAAAGAGAGCCGAAAGGGAGAGATCAATCTGAGAACGAACAAGATTATCAAAGCATTGTCGTTTTGATATGGGTGGTCTGTCTTTAAAAAACCCGGGTACCAGGTTTAAAACTGGTACCTGGCCCGAATTCACTCGAGTTAAAGTAAGTGGTACCTAGATTGATCTCCACCCTCCATCTATTTCTTGTGATGAAAGAAGAGTCAAAGGGTAAAAAATCCCTTCCTGCCCCCCCCCCAAGTCGACAGCAACAAGAGAAAAAGGGAAACAAAATCTTCCTATGTTATTTTACCCAAACCCGTCAGCCATAAACAAGCAAAGAGAGAGAAAATCTTCATATTCTTCCTCCAAGCCCTAGCCGATGCCTTTATCTCCATTCTTCTTCTCATCTTCAAGCTCAAGAGACTAAGATTTCTTCTCATTTCCTCCAAGTTGTGCGACCATAGCAAGGAAAGAAAATGGTTTTCTTCCTCCCAAGTTGTGCGATGCCCTTATCCCTCTACCCATTTTTGATTTATTTTCAAGTTTGATTTAAGGTCTTGTTCTCCTCTTTCCAAAGGGAAAACCTTGAAGGTGAGACCATTTTGATTCACTTTCTATAATGGTTTCAGATGGGTTTTGAATTCTTCAAGTAAGGTTACCCATTGATGTTTAGGCTTGGGGTATTTCAGTGCAATCACATGTTCTTTCCTCTACATGCCTATAGCATTATTTGATCCTCCATTTTACATCTTTAAAAGGAGTTAAGAACCAAGGTAAAAAATCTAACTTGACTCCATTTGATTTGGGTATTATTTTGAGGCCAACTGAATTCTTTTTGTGATGGAAAGCTTGTGTCTTGGGTTGTGTTTATTTCTCTATGTCGCAAAATATTATAGATGCTCTATTTTGGTCCTAACCAAATGATGATGAGCTGTTTTACTATATGATTTTTGAATTTGGTATTTTGCTAATGAGCTTGGTTTAACCATAGGTGACTTTAGTATGACTTTGTGTATCTATGTTGGTACTGTGTGTTTTGTTTTGAGGTTGTACTATGTGTTCTATCTTAGGATGCTAGAGGTGTTCGGTTTTAAGATTTATTGTGGTTGTATGTAATCCTATAAACTTGCTTTTAAAAGGTATTAAATGATTAAACTATAAACTTTAGTGTTTAAAGATTTTCAAGTTTACTTAATGGTTATTCTTACTATTCTCTATGTTATGTTTAATTAAATAGTGTATGTTAACTAAGTTAATTATTATACTTGTGTCACTAGATTTATAGCATAGGTTGGTATTAGGAGTAGATGATTAATTGTGCATGTCATATTATTGTATGTAAGCTGTCCAATAAACCTAAGTCCATGTGTATGCCATGTTTTGATGACAAGGCAGCCCCATGAAGTTATCCATCCTCTAGTTTAATTCCACCTGACCCAAGAGCCAAATTGTTGACAAGTGAGCCTTTTTCTAATAAGTGACAACTAGCTATTCTAAAGGGCATGTTTTTCTAAATTGATTAGCTTATCCAAGATGCCAAATCTGTCCTAAGCCCCTTTGTTAAGCATTTTCCAGATTTGACCTTTTATTTCCATTAATCCCAAAGTAAGCTTAAATCAAATAAACATTGTTAAAACTATAAGTTCTCAACTACCTTTCCATGTAAAATACCTAATTGGCCTTTCATGGACAGCTAGCATGCTTTAGTATTAATTATGTTATTCTTGTAAAGTTTAGACGAGAAGTTAGTTAATTGGGTTAATGCTAAGCATAAAAGGGAAGTTAGATTGTAGTATCGTGGCTTTATCTTTCAAAAGGAGGGATAAAGAA
Organism: Pterocarya stenoptera; assembly: GCA_003123785.1. Lineage (NCBI taxonomy): Eukaryota > Viridiplantae > Streptophyta > Magnoliopsida > Fagales > Juglandaceae > Pterocarya > Pterocarya stenoptera. The sequence goes on from QEOT01002648.1 coordinate 215,864, forward strand.
TATTGAATGAGTATAAAACACTTATGCAATTTATTGGAATAGGACCTATTGTGCAGTTGGAAATATCGAGGAGCATAGTGGTAAGTAGCTATGACCATGCCTCTTACACCAAGTTCTCTTTATGAAAGAACGTCTCCCTCTCTTATTGCAAGTGTTCTCCTAGAGCAAAGAGTAAATGAATATAGTATGTAAAAGCCCTTTCATGATAGCCCCCGTTAAACATCCTATAAATTATGATTGGTTGTAAAGTATGAAGTAGTGTATTCACATTCACATTCTAAAATCATGAACTCTTATCATGCATGCCCTCTGAAGAAACTTATAAATTATTCTTATATGTAGTATAGCAGGAAAATGTATTTTGTTCATTAAACTGCATATGCATTTATTACGAAAGAATGATGAAAATGCATGATTTCAAAGAAGAAAGAAAAGAAAGTTTTACGAATGAAAATGCTAATGGCCATCATGAACGAATAATCAAGGAAAGAAAAAGGAAAGAGGTAGATTGCAATGTCGGATTGGTTCCATTGGTAGTGCACCTAGTGGCGCCATCCAAAAGAAGGGATTTGTAACACGTGGCCACAGGCAGAAATTCGAGTCCAAAGGAAGTGTGCAGGCGTAATAGTGTGCACTAGCCCAAAGGAAAGTAAAACATGAAAGCATAGTTATTTCTCAAAAATTTTTATGCATGAAAGTATTGTCAAATTCTCAAAATGTTTATGTATGCATATTTCAAAAGAAAAAGAATAGTTTCCTAGTATGTTTATGCATGGTGTGCTATTTGAGTATTCGACTCACTTTGTGTTTATGTTTTAAACGTCCAGGTAATGATGAAGAGGTTGGAGAGCAGGGCACTACTGTACAGGGAGAGGTAGCTGCTTAGTATCTTCCTTGTTGGTTCGCCTTTGCCTAGATGATGGGTTATGTTTATGGATGTTGTTTTTATATTGGGATGGGTCCCTTGTCAAGACGTTTTGTCGAGTGTGACTTTAAAACAATATATCTTTTGGTATGGTGTAACTGTTATGGTGGGGTGATGGTAACCCTTTATACATTAACTTAGTACCTTTTTGTATGTATGGCAGGGACAAAATTCCTTCATAACTAGAACTAGTTATGTTTTATGCACTTATGATGAACTCTGAGTGTCTCTTATGGATGAATGTTTGAATAAAATGTCTATTAGGTGTTCTCCTAATTTATTAAATTAAAAATTTAGAATACACGTGTGATATGTTCATGCTTATCACATATTACTAGGGAAAAAAAAAAAAAAAAAAAAAAAAAAAT
>QEOT01002648.1:217166-236082 GCA_003123785.1 Pterocarya stenoptera
ATAAATATCTTATATATAATATATATGTAAGTGCAAAATATCTTTTGTGTCCCATTAGGCCTTCTCTTAAATATATATATATATATATATATCTTTTCCTTACTAATTTTGTCATGCTTTTGCTGTTAAAAGAATTGCAGTAGAGGAATTTGAAGCCATATGACTAAACTCTAGCTATGCAGCTGAGTGCCAGAACTGAATTTGGCTGAATCTCTGCTGAATATAATCATTGAATGTCCATACATATCCTCATCCCTATAATGCTTTTTCTTGTAGCATCTGAAAAATTGGTGAGTCTATATTTTAGTGTTGATTCTGATTGTGTACAAGCTTTGTGAATGGGGTTGTGAATCTTGGGATGATATAGGGGATGGCTTGCGGGCCGGTAGAGATATTGTGGGGCGAGAGAAAGTGAGTTTCGGCCAACTTGAGAGAGAGAGAGAGAGAGAGAGAGAGAGAGAGAGTATGAGAGAGAACGATGGTGTAGGGGATTGTATGGACTTTACTTACATGATGGCAATTATATTTTTCTCCTCTTGAAATACAGATATGTCAACATGCTATTGGAGTGTGTAAGGGGAAGTATGAAAATAATTTCCATCTCATCATTTTTCATCTCTTTTCTAAACATCATTCAAACAAACACTTTTAAACTAATCATTACAACTTTTTCAAACTAATAATTACAATTTTTCTAAATTTTCAAACAAAAAATAAAAAGTAATTCACATTTTTCAAATCTCAAAACAAAAGTTATATTAAAAAATTATATTCTAATAATATTTTAACTTTATAATATTTTTATTCAACTTTTTCTCTCTCCTTTTCTAAAATTCAATAAATACTTAACTAAAACTATTTCATTACTATTCACAAATCATCTTACTAATATTCACAAAATTTTCATATCATCTCCTTCTTCAAACATTTCTTCGCAGGTTTGGGGCCTTAGATGAGACAAAATTCCCATCTGATCTCTACATATCATCCCATCTTATTCCCAAACATAATTCAAATTCAAAATTTTTAAACTAATCATCACAACATTTTCAAATTAATCATTACAACATTTTCAAACTTTCAAATAAAAAATAAAAAATAATTTCAACTTTTTCAAATCCCCAAACAAAAATAATATTATAAAACTATATTATTACAATATTTTAACTTTATAATATTTGTTATTCGATTTTTTTCTCTCTCCTTTCCCAAAATCTAAAAAATACTCAACTCAAATTATCTCACTATTATTCACAAACTATCTTACTACTATTCACAAAATTCTCATTTTATCTCACTTCCCAAACAAGCCCTTAGGGCCAAAGCCGTTTTATGTGGTTTTGGCCCTTTTGCTTACCTCCCGACATTTGGACTTCACTTTATCACTTCATAGTCTTCATTTTCCCTCTCTAAGTTCTAACCCTAGCCAGTACCCGCACGATCTCAGATTCTCAGCCTCACCCTCACTACGCAGCCCATGGTCGGTGTTCACCCAGCCTGTGGTAGGTGTCGCCTCTCTCCGTTCTCTTCTCCCATCATGTCTCTCTCTCTCTCTTCTGGAGACCAAGTATGAACATCTCTCTTCTCCCTCTACTCCTGTTGCCTCTCATCTCTCTCTTTGTGTCCCTCTCTCTTTTGTTTTGATGTTTTACTTTCTTTGACAGTTTTATAGGGTTTCAAAGTTGGCAAGGGTCTCTTGGAATCTTGGATTTTGTCCCCGTCACCTCTCTCTGTGATCCCTCTCTTAATATCAAGGAAGAATGAGTTTTTTTACTGATCTATTGGTTGTGATTCTATGAAACTGATCTATTTTTGATGATTCTGTGAAAGTGATCTATTGGTTGTGATTCCAGTGAAACTGATCTATTGTTTTGGGTGTGTTGGGCTGTGTTTATGTTGGTTGTGTTTATTTGGCTACGAATATGTTGGGCCATGTTTATTTGGCTGTGTTTATGTTAGTTTACAACTGATAAAATTTTGGAAAATCAAACTGATCTGAAAAATCAATGGCTGTGTTGTTTTAGTATGATTCTAGTAAAAATGTGGGGCTGTTTTAGTGAAAATGTGGGCTTGTTTTAGTGAAAATCATACTAAGTATGATTCTAGTGAAAATGTGGGACTGTTTTAGAGTTTTAGTGATTTATAACTATATGTACCAATATTGCTCGAGTTGAAGAGTAATTAATATTAATACCAAATGTTTCCCCATTTTTACTGATTTAGTCACTAACCGGTGATGAGCCTGCCATTTAGAAAACTTTCCAATGATTCATTTATGTGGGGGAGTTCAACGGTATTCTTCGCACAGGCCGCTAGTTTCTATACTCATGATGTACCAATGGCTAATAGAAAGTAATTGGTGTTTGGTTTTTTGTTCATATTCAATGTGGATAGCTTCTATGATTTGTTGATGATCATGGTCCATTTTAATTTTCCCATTCAATAACTGCAGCCTCATATAACATAAATTAATATGAAAAGTGGAACAAACTAATGTACATGCTCGTGTTGACGGCAAACATGATATTGTGACCATAATAGCTAGGCTTTGATTCATGTGAACTTTGCCAATGCTTAATTCTTTGGGGTACTGCATATATATATATATAAAAATATATATATATATATATTCATATAAAGGAAATATGGAGGGGTTTGAAATTGAGATGAACGATCTGAAGGGTAATATTGAAGTATGGAATCTTATAAGAAATTTTATGGTATATGCAGTACATTTTATTTAAATGATCTTTCCATTTTCTCTTGATGTTGGTATTAGCTCATATTTTTATCATTTAACCATATTTGTTCATGTCTGTTTTGAAAGTTATTATTGTTTCTAGTTGGTAATCTTGTCATATTTTCTTCTTTTGTTGTCGGAAATATTAGAATTTAGGATTATAGTAGTTGGAAGGAAATATTATTATGATGGATGATGGGTGTGGATGATTTTGTAGTAGTATGGATGATTTGGATGTAGATGATTTTGGGTGTGGATGATGGATATTATTTATTTTTAGATTGTAACTTTTGAAAAATTTGGAAATTGAAAGCCCACACCAAAAATATTTTTTAAAAAGCGGAGCAAATATGAAGTTAAAAAAAAAAAGAAGCAAAAAACAGAGCCCAAAATCCAACTCCGCTCCAACTTCAACTCCGATTTGTCAAAATTGAAGTCGGAGCAGAGGATCCATGTCTCGGAGTTGGAGTCGGAGGTCATATTTGACCTTCAACAAAGTTGGAGTTGGAGTCAGAGATAGTCCATACCAACTCCGACTTGGTCGGTGCTTAGCCCTACAGGGACCTGGGTTTGACTCCTGGTAGAACCTTCTTTTAGTTTTTTTTTTCTTCCAACCATTTTTTTATACATCTTTAAATATTTTGAAAAAAATAAAAAAACATCAATTCGCTAATAATCATTTCTTTAATCATTAAATAAAAAAAATTTAAAAATAATCTATAAATCTTATCATTTTCAATCACATATGATGATGTGACATATTTCAAATCAGTTTTTAATACAATATGGAAAGAGTATGACAAAGTATTACTCATCATACAATATACATGAATAGCTACTTTTAAAAACTCATTAAAAAAATATGGAAAATATAACAAAAATAATCTCAACCTTGGTGGACATGAAGTACAAAATTATGGCTTTCCAAAATAATGGTTATTTAAAATGCGTAAAGCTACTCATCTGCCTCCTTCCCCCATACACCACACGAAATTGGTGATGTGGTTTATATTTATTTTTAATTAAACAATGCGTTTAGTTTTGCACCCTATGTACCCATACCATACCCAAATCAGAGTGGATGGATTTCAAATTTGGTTCCCCCCACACCCCACCAAACATTCTTCCTCTGCTAGCCTTTACCGCCACTGTTTGGGATCTCCGACGAGAAAGCTACGACCGATCGACGAGAACCTAGCCATTAGACGAGAGTTGGATGGTGTCCATTATGAGATTCAGCCCACAAACCCCATGGAGATGGATCTTGAAGTGCTTAGAGACCGTGCACGCTGAATGGTCTCTGTTGTTTAGAGTTTTCTTCCTTGGAGAGTGCTATGGCTTTTAAATTTACGAAATAGTTATTAGGCACAGCATAGCATTGCACTATCCATGAATAAATTGACATCTTTGAGGCACATTAGTTTTAGGCTAATATTATCTGATAATAGAGACAATGGAGAAAGTCATTTCCTTCTTGATTGCTGATTCTTAGGTGAAAAGATGAGTTTGTAAAGTGGTATCTGGAAGCTCTTGATGTAAGTAACCTTATGAAAGTTGGTCTCCAAAGGATTTTCCTATAAAAGGATATGTAGAAACTCCATGTATAATATTGGCATCTAAATTAACATGTCTGAAGATGTATGGGAAATAACAAAAATTGCTCTTATTCTTACCCTCCCCTCCCCAATTTCCAACCTTCTCTTCCTCTTTGCTTCAGATTCCACAAGAGAAAATGTCATGAGTGGGAAGTTGATTTCCCCCAACGGGAGGAGCCAAATCCTCACGTTGCATTGGTCTTGGCCCAGTTCTCAGAGAAATACGAGAATCCAAATGCACACACCAAAGTCTCAAGTTTTGTGAGCAAACTGAGTAGAAAAATCTCCCACGGGAACTTGAATATTTTGCAGCTAATGTATTCCACATTTCTCTTTCATTCCTTAGATAAACTTTCTTCAAGAAACCAAAACCTTAGCAGTTATATTCCATAAAATCATTTGTAATTCCTAGTCTCCCACAAGAAGCCTTACAAGAAATGAAATGCACCCACTATGGCTCCAAGCTTTTCCAATGCTGCAGATATGCTGTGGCAAGTAGACTATAATCTGGCTAGGAAACTCTCGTTAGCACAACAAATGTAGTTGCTTTAGGCCCGAAATTAGCAAAGAAGAAAGTGATGATTTTTTATAGGGGAAGATGAAATCGTCACAGGAGAGTGTGATGATTTCTAATGATTTCTAAAATCGCAACAAGGACTCACTGGGAGAGGGAGTTCTCAGATGGAGAAGATGAAGATTTAACCACTAAATCGGAACGTAAGTTGACCAGGTTTGCCACATCAGCCTCCGTGAGGCGTGTAATAAGAAAACCGGATGAAGAGTAGAATTTTCCATCTAAAATTGCACTACGGAGGATTAAGGTGGAAATTTTCTTTATTTTGAGTTCGGTAAGTTCTTTTCTTTTCTTTTCATTTGTTTATTTTTTTTAAGGATTACCATGTCATAAAATATATAGTATGAGTAATGCTACTATGGCTTCTAATTTATACCACTTGTTTTGTCTTCTTGATGTTATTCTAAAAAAAAAAAAAATATCTTCTTGATGTGGCACTTCATTATGGTGCCATGTGGCTTATTAGAGAAATTAAAAATACAAACATAAAATGGTAGAGAAAATCGAGGGTTTTAGTCTTTATCTTTTTATTTTTTCAGGTGCCAAATTATTTTGAATATATATATTTTTAATTTTTTTAAGAGAAAAATGAGTAATATAAATTAGGACGCATAGTAGCATTACGCATATAGCATTGGATGACATATTTTGTGACTAGGGATGACAATTCATATTTATGGATCATGTCAAATCATGAATATTAGATTATATAGATCAATCGAATATAACCTGTTTTATTAAACAAGTAAAACCTATGACCCTAACTCAACTCATATAAATAATGAGTGACACGACAGACCCACTTCAACTGTCTAATAATAAGATTTTATTGGGCCCATTTAACCCGCTTAACCCATTTCATATAAATGGGTTCATGAGTTTACCTATATATTTATTTATTTTTAACCTAATTAATATAAATTCATACATAATACAAGGGAAAATATATAAATAATTCACAATTACAACTGGATTCATGATAAAATATTTTATTACCAATATCCAAAGCAATAATACATAAGAAAATTAAAATAAAATTTATAAAATAAAATTACATATTAATAAAAGTCTAATAGTTTGACATGTAGTCAAATACTAATATTAATATTGAATCTGAAAAAAAGGAAATATAAAACTAAATATTTATCACATTTGAAAATAGAATTTATTTGTATTATACGGATTGATTGAAGTTTAGCGGTTGGCTTGCAATTGATCTGTTTATTCATTGTATCTTATCAGATCATTCAATTTTGATTCAAACTCATTTATATCAATCCTAACCCGATTATTTCATGTGGAGTTTATGGATCATGTCATCTATCGTTATCCCAGTTTGTGATAGAAATGAGGAAAAGCTTGGAATAGACTATTTGCTACGTCAAGCTGTCTCACCGCAGTAACTCTAATACGGTCTTATCAACCGAATAATGTATTACGTCCCAAGGTCATTGCTCATTGACAGAAGCAGCATCACTTCGCCTTGCCGTGTGTTTAACTTCTAAAGGTTAAAAAGAAGAAAAGACACCATTGTTACCCCATACACAGACAATGCCCAGAGACAAAGCCACTCGCTACTAAGCCTCAGGTGAGAACCAACGTACAGGCCACAACTCCCAAAAGTGTGTACCCACAAGCTGAGTGAGTTTGGTTCAGATTTATACCATTTCTAATAGCCAAACACCATCTCTAAAATCACTAAACTCATCTCAACTCAAAATCTCTTTACACGTGACACCTACAACTTTTTTCAACTCAACACATTTCTATATGTGGAACCCATAACCTTTTTCAACTTACCATAAATACATCTAAACTCATATTAACATTCAAACACATCTAAACTCATCTTAGGTGAACTCCACAAAACTCATTCAATCATCTTAACTCACTACTATTCATAGAGAACTCAACTCAGCTCAACATCCAAACACAACCGAATGTCTTTATATAACGTCCATCCTTGAAGTGGGTCTTTTTGCAAAATATTTTAGAAAATGACGACGGAAATTACCGTTCAATTTAAAATCTTTTACTGTCCTTCCCAGGGTGCAAGACTCTACGTTATAAAATAAAATATGGTTTTATAATAAAAAAAGGTTTAGAGTGGAAAATATAAATCTCAATATAAAAAGGCCTTTCACACATTTAAAAACCTTATGCCTAGACCTGCGTGCTCTTCCCCTTTGGCCGTATCCCTCCTGAAGCATACAACCCATTTAGCTTCCTGTGGGGCGAGGGGCACACATAAAAACTAAAATAAGTTGAATACTTAGTAAGCATTACTTCACGTTAAAATATAGCAACGTAGGTTTTTATTCATGCATTTATCATTCTATACATACTATACGTACATGCATACATGCTTTCATTCGTAAACATCAGTGGACGGGGGCTTTTATCTTTAAACATACTTTTCTTTTCGTAAAATGTTCCCCCGTCACTGCCTTTATTTCTTGAAGAATGCCATGCATTCATACATTACTTTTCTTTCACTTTCATAGGCCGGTGCACTTTGTTACGCCCCGCGTGCTGGGGTTAGCGGCCTTTTGGGCCGATGGATTGGCCCGTGGCCACGGGTTGAAATCCCATTCTGTTAGGGTGTAACACTGGGTGCGCTACCAGATACTACTTTCCGGCATTGCAATCTGTCCATTCATTCATTGGGTACCCCTTTCATTCATTTATATGGCCATTACATATTTTCATACATTCATGCTTTCATTCATTTCATGTCAGCTCTAAAGAGCTGACGCTTTCATTTCATTTCATTTCTGCTCTATCTTTGAGCAGAACATGAGTATCATCTTTTCTTTTCATTTAACAGTTCTTTCATGATAAAAACATCGTTAAACATCATCTTTTGTGACATCAGTAAAACATCAATTCGTAGGGACATTTTAACATCAGTTTTTAGGGACCAGTTTTAAAACACTTTCTTCGCGTCGGTCAAAGCATCGGTTTGAAACTCGGGACACAGGCCTCGACGCTTCCTTTCTTTTTTTTAGAAAATACATACAATAGATACATCATATGGTCATCCATTCACATGCGTACAATTAATACTTTTGGGTGCGTAAAGAGGGGCTGCCGAGGAGGGGCCGTACATACGTATACCTTTCAATACTTAGCATGCTTTTGTTAAAAATGTCTTTCGTGTCTTTTTGTAAAGCATCTTTTATGAAAAAAGCGTTTCTCTTTCTTTTTTTAACATACTTTAGAAAACTCTAGAAAAGCACGAACATAACACTTACTTGGACTCCATACTAGTTTCATACCATGCAGTCCATTCATATGCATGTCAGATGGCAACTTACATGCATACGCATAACATTATTCTCTATCTAGTACATAAGCAACTGAACTAGAAATAGAGTTATGCTTTACTTAGAACACTATCCTTCTATCCCATGCTCTTACGTGTCCCGTACTATGATAAAACCTTCAGGGACCCATTACGGTCACTACTTCTTTAAATCTTACGTTCTACTTTGAGTGCTTACTCGTTAGGGTGAACATAAGATTCACCTTAGGACTAAGGCACTAAGACTTCTGTCTCATTCTTCTCATTAACCGCATTTCGACGCATGACTTAGACCTACCAAGTCATGCATCCCATCCTCAGACAGTACACTTGTTATTTCCCTCATGTACCTTAGCTCACTTTAATTCTCATGATCATCCATACATGTCACACGACTCTAAGCCGCTCCAAGGCTTAAGCACCGTGTATCCATGCTTAGGACAGATTACCCATTACATATGGTGAATTCATCCAGCACGTGTATTTAGCCAAAACCCACATGTACCTTACCCCTTTATCACCAAAGACCATCATTTAATACATTGGTCATAGGCTCGTATGGCAAACGCCATACTCCGTTACCAACCTTCTCATAACCCAGCTAGCACGACCCTTCATGCTAGCCGTAATTCTTGACAGTTTATCCCAACACTTGACACAATAAGACCCTATTCATAATTACTCCTTACGTCCCACCATATAGCTTGAGACTATTCCAAACTACACCGTGACCTTGTCACGTCCTTTGACATTCCGCTACGTCACCTATATGTCAACCTCCAACTCATCACGAGTACGGTTCCTCACGTACTCCCGTCACATCGTAGCATCTGGTCATGTTCCCACTACATCACCCTTACGCTAACTTCTTACCCATCAAAAGCATGACTTATTGATGGACCATGTCACTACGTGACATTGCCCAGTCATGCTTCCGCTACACCACTCTGATACTTTCCAACCACTTCGCACATACTTCCGTCCATAGGTCGATGGCGACACCCGTCGCCTTGGACTACAGCCATACTTCACAGCACAAGTCCATGATTGACCACGTCACTCCATGATGTTGCCCAGTCATCCTTCTGCTGTGCTACCCTGATACTCTTCTAACCACTTTGCATCATACTTCTGCTGTGCTACCCTGATACTCTTCTAACTACTTCGCACTTACTCCCAGCCATAAGTCGACTATAGGGCGACACTTGTCACCTCAGACTACAGGCCACATTTTAGCCACTTTGGGACACTGTTCCACAGTTACCGACACCATACCTCAAGTTTTTCGCCCACCAATTACGCAATCACCTTTATCTTTGTGACACGCCACACGATGTATTGATGCACCTTATGGAGTACATTCCTTATGTACGCCCTTCACACATGCTACGCTACATCACCACTATGGCACACACGCCATATAGTGCGTCACTGTATCACAGAAATACAATCCATGTGTACTCCCTTCACAGCACTACGCCACATCACCACTACAGCACACAAACCACAACCACACTTCACAGCACAGTCCACAATACTACACAGCACACATCCCAACTACGCCCAATACTTCACCACAGCACGTCACATTACCACTACACAGCAAACCCTATAATACTAGCAGCACAGTCCACAACCTAACCAACCAACTAGCATGTAATATAAATAGGGAGAGATAGAGAGTTATACCATCGACAGGATAACCCGTGCGTTACTCGCTAACCATCACAGCGATAACGTCGGAAAGAACGTACGGGGTGGTTACATCGCGTACAGTGACTGTTTAGGCATTTATATAGCTAGGTGTGGTCTTGGAAGGGCCTAAGGTGGCCTTGTGATGGTGGCAAGGAGCATAGCACAGCGAATCTCGCCGTGTACAATGACGGTCAGTCACTCGCAGTGACTGTCCATCACGTGCAGTGACTACCCACCACATAAAGTGGCGGTTTAGGCTTGGGCTAGGCTAAGGGAGACTGCTGGTGGAGCCGTAGAGGCTCGGTGGTGGTGGCACGGTGGTGGAAGGAGGGCTGGTTGTGCACTGTGAGGGAGGGAGAAGCCGTGGGAGAGTGAGAGAGAGTGTGCATGCATGGGGGATAGATCGGAGCCAAAGGTGGTTGGGATGGCTTCGTGGTGGCCTAAGCGTGCCAGAGAGGTAGGTCACCCACCATGGGTGACGACGTACGGCGATGGAGGGTGTAAAACCCGTGCATGAGAGAGAGGGAAACCGGGAGGTGGAGGAGAGGGCTATCGGTCATGGGTCTACGGGAGGAGGGAGGGGGAGACCTGGGGAGTCTCATGGTGGTGTCCGGTGGCCAAGGTGGCCGCGCACGGCGGCGCTAGGGGCATGCACAGTGAACCCGTGCATGGGTAAGCTTGTGCTCGTGCATTGGAGTGGCCGATGGGGAGATGGGGGCCGAGCTCGCTGGAGAAGGATGGTCGGTGGGAGGGAAGGCTACCATGGGAGTGATGGCGCCGGAGGACGGTGCATGGAGGTGCAGTGGACTCCAAGCCCATGCGGGCTGTGCACCGCCGAGGGAGAGGAGGAAAGAGTGTGGGAGAGGGAGACTGGTGCAGGGAGACTCGCAGGAGGGAGGGGATGCCAACGGTGGTGGAGGTGAGGCTCAGTGGGGCACAGCGGCACCGGGCTGGGCAGTGGAGCAGTTCGGACATGGGTGGTGTCATGCAAAGCATGTCGAGAGGGAGAAGGAGGAGAGAGAGAGAGGGCTGGGAAAAAGTGAGGGAGAAGAGAGAAGGGCTGGGTTTTATTCTAAAATCCATCCTCTAGAGATTTATAAAATGATCCCACGATGACACTGAAATACTGATTTGAAAACGCGTAAACGTTTATTTAATTAAAAGCACTGAGAGGAATAAAGATAGAATATTATTTAAAATAATATTCTTTCATCATTTATAAAATTATGAAGTCTTAGTTAACATATTTAAGAGAATAAAACCATTAAATTAATTTAAAAATTTCATCATTATTTAAATCATGTAATAGTTTAAATAACTGGAATCATTTATATAAAATGATTCCCACAATTATAATATTTTTGGAGCTCTTCAAAGATATTATAATTTAGTTATTTAAAATATTACTTAGTTAAATAATGATGAGAATAACCCATTTAAAATACACATAACTTAAAATACAAAGCTAACTTTAGAAATCACGTACTATCTTTAAAAACACATCATCGGGGTCTGGCACACTTAACGGGGCTCTTAGACACTAGAAAGGAGTGGACAGTCTATCGCATCAGACGTAATTGCTTACGTCAGAAGGAAGGAAGGAGCAGGGTATTACACTTTATGTTGGGTTGGGAAACTAATGCAGAAACTCTAAAACCAAATATAAACTGCATAAATGGGAAATCGTTTCTATGTGAAACAGACTGTATATAATTTGCTTTTGAGATTGGTTATTATCTTTACCACCCTTTAAAATTTAAAGTTTAAGGGCTCTGGATGCTTTTGGTAAAGTTTACTACTTTTATTTAGTCTCTCTTGTAAACAATTAAACAATTTTTCTGCCTTTCCATATGTTTAGAACATGAGCGTTAATGGAATACAGAGTCCAATGTGTTAGATTACATGCTTGTACCAATCCTTTTTTTTTTTCGTCGATGGGTTTATTTTTTGCAATTATAAATAATCCATGAGAAAGAAAAAGGTATTTTTCTTTTATTAATGTAGTATTGTGCTATGGGATTTTCTGAAGGTATTTTGCATATAGATGCAAGCTTTTTCGATGAGTATTGAGATTTTAAGCACGGTCTTTCCCACCGATGGTTATAGGGGTTGCATAGGATGGATGGTCCACATTTTTAAGAGTTATATGAATAATATGCATATAAATCAACGATTGAGTTTCCACATTGGTTGTTGCTAAGAAGAGAATGCATGAACATTTGCAATCATGGTCTTAATAAACCCATCTGCACAATTTTCTGGATCTGGATTCTAAGTTACAAGTAATGTTCTGCTTTTATTGTTTGGTGGTTTTTTCTTTGTAAGTATGGATCCTTTTATTATTGGATTCTATGTTTCGTTGCTCATTACTGCATGCTCTTTTTTTGGCCCACATTCTATATATATTTTTTAGACTATTGTTGATTTACTTCTTTAATCTCATGCATGTACAGGAGAAACATAAAATGATAGAGAAAATCGAGGGTTTTAGTCTTTATCTTTTTATGTTTTCAAGTGCCATTTTATTTTGAATATATATATATATTTTTTTTCAAAGGGAAAAATGAGTAATATAAATTAGGAGGCATAAAAGTATTACTCATATAGCATTGGATGACATATTTTGTGATTAGGGATGACAATTCACGTGATGCCCCCAAATTCCGCTGGGGATTGGACAGACATTTGAAGCGTCAAGACATACAACACAAGGTTACCTGCCCCCGTTCATGACATATAAAATGCAATATTCCTAACAAGCATCTAGCATTATGCAATATTCGTAGCAGATAATTTTTTTTTCTTTAGCAATACTATATACCAAACTGAAATATCTCAAATACTTAAAACATACTTCATACATAATGACATATTAAATAACTAAGATCACAACACTAGTCCAAAATAGTTGCAATCAAAAGAGTGTTGGAGATTGAACTCCATAAATACAAGTAGTAATATGAGGTAGCTAATGTACTATCATCTACGTCGCACCATCGCTTAGTTGACCATTTCCAGTTGGTTGATTCTCAGTTCTCCTTCAGATCCTATAACAAGATCTACCATTTGAGGGGAATGGTAGTTGGGACTACCACAGTGAGATTTGATTACAAATTTCAGCAAGTTAACAAATAACCTTCACACAAGTTAATGATGCATGCATGGCAATAAAAGCATGAATGCATAATCAAAATCATAAGTAATTATAGCATAACTTGACATACAACATAATATAACTGACATAACTTAAACTAAAGAGTGAACTGAACTTGACTTGCTTAAAATAAACTGGACTTAAACTGAGACTTGACTTGACATGAACTTGATTTGAGACTTGACCTAACATGAACTTGGAATCTTGTCTTTTAAATGATTAAACTCAACTACTTGGGTGCTACATGGATCTCCTAAAGCCATGTGTCCCTGTCGATTACCGCATCACAACACAGGTATCTGTACCAGCTATAAGTGTATTGTATGTTCCACACTTACTGTGGTCCTCATAACTCGTGTGCCACACTTGCTGTGGACTTCAAGATAACTGAAATGTAGCTCCATCAGCATTAGTGCTTGGGGCGCTCCAGTGACCAGCTAGTTAGGCCTGACCAGCTAGTTAGGCCCCGCCCGCTACTCGTTGAATGTATTACATCAACTCAGAATTTCACACCTACTTAGACACTCCAGCATGAACAAAGGAGTTTCACTATGATATTATCCAATCCTAGCACTTAGGGTTGCGATTGATATTAATAATTTGACATGACTGTTCTTGAAATACACGAATTGTATTCGAGATGAAATATGACTGGAGTACAAAAGGACAAAAGCCCTGACATAACAAAACATGACTTGAACGTAACTCAAAATATATGACTTACTTGAAATAAAAACATTTCGTGATATGACATAACATGTAATAAACAACATTTCATAACATGACATAATATATAACAAGCAACACACTTAACATAGCATACTTGCAACAGTGAATATTACATGATATGACATACATGTAACAGATGACATACTTAACTTAACATGATATACTTGCAATGTATAGCAAAACGTGACAGAATATCTTGTGTAATATATTAATAACTCTTGACCGAATAAATACTGTATAACAGATAAATATGTAATGACTTGGAATGGAACATATGATAACGTACAAACATACACTGTAGTTCCTTTACTTATCACTCGTATACATTAAACTGATAGTAAGTTAAAAGCTAACTTATCTCGATCTTCGCATTTTCTAGACAAAACTTAAATGCGATCATGACAAAATAAAATTAGTAATTTCTAAAAGTTAGAACTTAGTCACTAACAATTAGAAATATGAAAAAAATACCATTTTACCCTCTACATGTAAAAAATTTATCATTTTACTCCTAACTTAAGGATTTGCATCCTAACTCCAAAAATACCAAAATTTACATACCTCATGTAAATTTTGTCCTAAACTCAAATATCAATTCAAAAAAATTTAAAACTCAATACAACCATTAAAACTCTATAGGGTCAAAACTTACATAGGCTATTTCTCTTGATTTTTGTTGCAATTCTTTCAAATTTCAATATTCATGATTAAACCAAAAATTTTCTTCTAATATACTCATAACATATTTATAAGAATAATCATGTTTTGAATCATGAACAATAGTTATCAAAACCACTTAAAATCATACTTGAACTTTTCGAGTTTTCTTCTAAGTTCAAAACAGATTTTTGTTTCTAACTTGTTTTGATCAATTTCTTGATCCATGACTTATAAAAATATGATCTTCAAAACAAAAGATGGTTTAAAAAGCTTTCTTAAAATAGATACAAACTTCAAACTTAAGATTACATGGTTAAACATCAACCAAAACATAAATTTAGTCAAAAACATCATCACTTTGGCCTAACCGAATATCTCTTTGCATAAAATCTTATATTTTCGAAACTAACGTCAAATATTTTAAAACAACATTCTAACATGTATATAAGAATCCCATGATCCTCAAATAAAAATATCAAAACTATTGGATTAGGATTAAACCATAAAAGATTTAAATTTTCTCAAAACAGAAACTGTTTTTCCTCTTCCACTTTCTATGTTTCTAGATCTAAGAAAATATTTCACCAAAACTTTTAATCATGCAACACATCCTCAACCAATAATCATATACACATATTAACAGTACTCCATAAAACTTTTGGATCAAGATCTATTTATTAGCTTAGTCAAAAATGCTAAAATCTAACACACTCTCCAATTTATCACCCAAAATGACCTTTCTGGGGTTTAAACAACTTTTTACCAATCAGATAATCTTCAAATGGAACGAGTAAGATATCCACGTAAACTAGACTAAAAAATGAACAATTTTTATGAGGAAACTTTGTGGTAAAACACTTACAAAAGCTTCTAATCAGGAGTGCAAAAGAGATAAGAAAAACTGCTCGAGAGTGTCTTTTGTGTTCTATCAAGGAAAAGTGTAAATGAGGGTTTCTTTTTGTGGAAAGTGGACTGGAGAGCCTCTTACGCAATTTATGGAAACTGATAGGACTGAAAGAAAGTTTGAGTGTTGGCCTTTTCTTCCCATTACAATAAACAAAAATCAGCCCAAGATCTTTTATCAAGGTAGAGTGTAAAAGTGAAAGAGTGAAGTGGCCCTTTAGCTTTGTCCTTCAAGAACCTTCTAGGCCTTTCTTTTGTAAAGATCTGGCTAGCCAAGTAGGAGTGCAAAACTTAGCCAAGAAGCAATGCT
Organism: Pterocarya stenoptera; assembly: GCA_003123785.1. Lineage (NCBI taxonomy): Eukaryota > Viridiplantae > Streptophyta > Magnoliopsida > Fagales > Juglandaceae > Pterocarya > Pterocarya stenoptera. The sequence continues at coordinate 232,831 of QEOT01002648.1, forward strand.
AATGTTGTCAAATTCGTGGGTCTTAATGGGCCTAAACCTAATGGGCCTATATTTTAGGGTTTTAAGAGGATTTGGGTTACTGTCAAGCCCAAATCTAATATCACTTGGCCCAATCGATTTTTCAAAGTTAACAAGGTTGGATAATGATGTTCTAACAAAAATGTGAAAGATTAATAGCATGTGGAAGTATTTTAATCAAGCAATTAAACACAATGCTAGAAACTGATTTATTTAGGTTTTGGAAGTCAACTTTATGGTTTGGATAAAACCGTTTAGGATTTTGATTTCAAGCATACTTTTGGGTTCTTAGTTGGACTCCAACCATGTAAGATTTCACAAGGGTGAAAATCCTCTTTGGTTTGGCACAATTTGATTAGTTAGATGGAATAAAGTTTTTGCTTAGGTGGCATGATCTCATACTGTGATTCCTTCAAATCCATCAAACGTTCCTCATGATGACAAGTGTTTGATATTATTCACTAAGTGTGGCTAATCTCTTGCCAAGTATCCAAATAAAACTTCTCTAATCTAATTTGGATATTCCACACTATAATTTTAAAATACTGCAATTGGTGCGCTTATCGAAGTTACTATTCATTTCAAAAAAGTGAATCATAAACTTAGCACTAAAAATTTTTAATTATTCATATTAACCTACAGTGAAAATCGTTTTTCGTGTGCCTAACTTCTAGAGGTTAAAAAGAAGAAAAGACCCTGCCATTACCCCATAGATAGACAATGCCCAAACACGGAGCCACTCGCTACTAAGCCTCAGGTGAGAACCAACGTATAGGCCACAACTCCTGGAAGCGTGTACCCATAAGCTGAGCTGAGTTCGGTTTAAATTTAGACCCTTTCTAATATCAAAACACCCATCTCTCAAATCACTAAACTCATCTTAACTCAAAACCTCTTTACACATGAGACCTACAACTTTTTTCAACTAAACACATCTTTACACGTGGGACCCATAATCTTTTTCAACTTATCATAAATACATCTAAACTCATCTTCGGTGAACTCCACAAAACTCATTCCACCATCTCAACTCACTACCATTCATAGAGAACTCAACTCAGCTCAACATTCAAACACAACTGAATGTCTTTCTGCTGGGTTTGGAAACTAATGCAAAAACCCTGAAACCAAATATAAACTGCATAAATGGGAAATCGTTTCTTTGTGAAACAGTCTGTATATAATTTGCTTTTAAGATTGGTTATTATCTTTACCACCAACTTTAAAGTTTAAGGGTTCTAGATGCTTTTGGTAAAGTTCACTACTTTTATTTAGTCTCTCTTGTAAACAATGAAACAATTTTTCTACCTTTCCATATCTTTACAACAAGAGCATCTACTAAATACAGATCCCAATGTGTTAGATTACATGCTTGTACCAATCCATTTTTTTCGTCTTAATGGATTGAACCAAAGCTTTCCGTCGCTGGATTTATTTTCTGCAATTCTGAATAATTCATGAGAAAGAAAAAGGTGTTTTTCTTTTAGTAATTTAGTTTTGTGCTATGGGATTTTCTGAAGGTATTTTGCATATAGATGCAAGCTTTTTCGATTAGTATTGAGATGTTAAGCTCGGTCTTTCCCACCGATGGTTATAAGGGTTGCATAGGATGGATGGTCCACACTTCTAAGAGTTATATGAATAATATGCATATAAACCGATGGTTGAGTTTCCACGTTGGTTGTTGTTAAGAGGAGAATGCATGAACATTTGCAATCTTGGTCTTAATAAACCCATCTGCACAATTTTCTGGATCTGGATTCTAAGTTACAGGTAATGAGTTCTGATTTTATTGTTGGAAGTTTCTTCTTTATAAGTATGGATCCTTTTATTATTGGATGCTATGTTTGGTTGCTCATTACTGCATGCTCTTTTTTTGGCACATATTCTATATATTGTTTAGACTATTGATGATTTACATTCTTCTTCAATCTCATGTATAGGAGAAAAATAATACAACCGAAAACCACTCAGCGCTATAGAAAATATTGAAGCTTTTTACTAAAAATTTTAATTCACTTTGAGTACTTTGAGGGGCTTTGCTTCTTTCAAGTCACTTTATTTTTCTCCTCCTTTTGCTCTAAGAATATGCAATTTTCTACCCATTTCAAAGCTTCAATTTCAGAAGTGTAAGATAGATTATATAGTTCTTGCAAGATAAACATTACCTATATATGATCTGACTTCGATAATTCAAGGTGGCGGTCATCATATCTTGATTTTGATTATCTGTATTTCTTGAGATGCATATTTTTTGTTGCCATAAATAACTTCATTTATATATATTTAGTAGATTTTGCAGCTATTTTGCACACAAAATATGAACTTGTGATGCAATTACATGGCTTTCAAATGACAGTAAAAGTTTAGACTTGGCACAAGTTCATCAATTCTAAGTATTTTGAAAATGGATCAATGAATTTTAAAACTAAGTATTCGACACATTATAATATCAACGATTGGATAAATGTTTTTTTATCGATAAACAAAATTTATCGATCATAAGAATAGGCAAGCGCCCAAGTATACATGTAAATTTTTTTGATCAGATAATTAAGTTTACTAAGTATAGAGATTGAAAATTAATGATATATATAATAAGAAAATATAAACCCGCACATAGTGCAGGGTTAGGCTAGTAAATTATGAGAGTGAACACTGGATGGTCCTCCTTATACATAAGAAAAAACTGTATTTTTATTTTCATAATTGATTACATATTTCGAATAATTAATAAAAATTGTGTTAATTAAGGTTTTTTAACCTGATGCTACTTTTTTACTTCTTAAGATCAATGAATGTGAAAAATGATAAACAACTCGAGTCTATAGAACTTGGCCTAATGTTGAACTGAAATGAGTTGAGCTCGAATAGCCTAAAAAGCTCTAGTTAAGCTTGAATTTGGTTTCATTATAACCGAGCCAAGCTTGACCAGCCATCATTCTCTCAAACTCAACTCAACTAAAATCCTAATCGCCATCGTCACCATGTTGACATATTTAAGCTGATGTATATACAGGTTTCGTGGTCCAGAACAAGTATGGTGTTTTATTTAGTGCTCAGAAATTTAAACAATGTTGATTAAATGCTGTATGCAGAAATTTCTTCTTGACCTTCAAGTCTAAGGGGTGTGGATGCTTTTGGCAACGTTCACTACTTTTATTGTGAAGTCCAAGTCTATATGTGTTTTCTTTAGTAAGATAAGCCCAGCATGTTGTTTAAGTGGATTTTATT
>QEOT01002648.1:236211-271705 GCA_003123785.1 Pterocarya stenoptera
TCTCTCTCTCTCTCTCTCTCTCTCTCTTTGTATCACCCTCGTTCTCCTATTTTCTCTGCCTTTCTCTCGGTAGCCAATTTGGCGGCGGCGTCGTGCCGCCATCGCCTGCCGTCGCTACCTCGCCATGTGGTCCGACGTCGGAAGTTGTGAATCTGTTAGAAACCTATTGTGAATTGCTGTGATGTAAAAGGGAATAATTGGAATTGTAAACGGAAGTTGCAATGATGAAATAAAGTTAAAATGCAATATTTTTCGATTTTAGATTAGAGTTATGAGATGTTATGCTCAGTATTTTCCACCAGATTATGGAAGTTTTCGTGTTAGTTTAGATATTGGTTGGAGAATGCGTGGTACAGCACAAGTATGTGGCTGTTCTTTTGTTTTATTTAATGCTCAGAAATCTAAAAGATGGTGATTGATATCAGTTAATATGCTGGGGAAATGGTCTAATAAGGCATGAGTTCCACAACTATTTGCAGAAGTTTCTTATTACTATTGTTTCTTTCTTTATAATTTTGTTGTGTTTAGTATATTTGGCCAGAATTTGGAATATGATGATTTATTTCAGCTGATTGTATGTTTCATCCTCTCAACTGTTACTTTCATACAAATGACGGGCATCTCAGAAGACGAGAGAAGCCCTCATGAAATTTTGAAAAATGCAGCTAGCATTATCAAGATTTATATCTTATTCTTTTGGTTTATGGTAGGTGGAGGAAAAACAAAATGTTTCTCAAGGTACAGTTGCCTTGGAATGTCATAATCCCTGCTGAAAACTTGGATGCGAAAGGATTGCTGCTCCAACGGTCAATTATTATTCGCCTGTTGGAGGACTTTGCTGCTAGAAAGGCCACTAAGGATCTTGGATATTATCTTGCAGTCACAACTCTGGAGACCATAGGAGAGGGGAGAGTTAGACAGCAAACCGGAGATGTAATGTTTCCAGTTGTTTTTAGTGGAATCACCTTCAAGCTTTACAGGGGAGAGATTTTAGAAGGGGTTGTCCACAAGGTGCTGAAACATGGGGTCTTCTTGAGGTGTGGACCAGTGGAAAACATATATCTCTCTCATCTGAAAATGCCAGGTTACAGCTATATGCCTGGGGAGAATCCAGTGTTCAATGACAAGGTTTCGAGGATTGAAAAAGACATTGTGGTTCGTTTCATTGTTATTGGGACAAAATGGCTGGAGGCGGAAAGGGAATTTCAAGCATTGGTCAGTTTGGAGGGACATTATCTGGGACCAGTTTCTTAGTGTTGATGATACTGCCTTTGCATCTGGGACCAAATATGTTTATAAGCCTTGTTGATACTCATGCTGCTTGGATGCTACTAAATCTACTCCAATTAACTTGTTTGAGTTCTTGTAACAAAGTAATTGGCATTTTGACATATTGTTGGTAGTAAGTTGCAACTTTTTCCGTTAGCAGGTGTCCACTTGTGCAAATTAATCAAGGGACAAGGGTGCATCCTCTGTGAAATTTGCTGGAATATTACTTCAGTTTCCAGAACACCTCTGTTGTTCAGGATTTTAGAATTGTGTCTCGATGGTAAACTTGGGAATTGCAACAAGAATGTTACCGACAGCTTGCAATCAGTTTGAGGGACTTTCTTGATTCTTGTCGTTGTTGTAGGCTTAAGCAGTATAGTCCCACACTTTTTTACCCGTGATGTTTGATCTAAGTAATCTCGACCTTTTTCCCTTCAGCTCTGTGGCGATTAGTTCCCTAACTGTCTCGAAATGATCGTCAAATTTTGAAAGATTTCTTCAACTTTTTCTTACAAATTCTTGCGTGATTTCTCCCTTTAATTTCATATATGTGCGATGATTCTTCTCTATTGAGCTTTGTTTGCGTAATGGATTCTATTTCCTCATTGTTGAGAAAGGATGGTACAGGCGTGCCTTGGGCTAAAACTTATAATGTTGCTCTGGGGACTGAACACAAGATTCAGCTCACTGATGTGGATATTCCTTGACGACACTAAATAAAAGGCTAAAGCTGTCGCAGAATAAGCAATGTAAGCCAGTTGTGCTTTTTATGCGTCTATCTAGAGATTGAGATTCTGCGTTGAGTTAAGCTCCTCTGCAAAATGCACTTATAGCAAAATTCTGTCGTGGTCAGTTTTACTCAAGGGAGTATGTGTAGAAATTGATTCAAGCCTCATTCTTCTTTGTGGGTCTGTCTTTGTCTTACACACATTTTTAGTCAGCTTGGTCGCCTTAAGATGTTCCAAATATTAATTAATATAGGTTTTTTTAAAATAATGAATAGTAAGCTCTCTTAGAAAGAAAATCTCTATCCGCAGGCATGTAGTTGCAGAGTCATCGCGTACGAGTCGACGTGTAACTACACATGGATTAATGCAAGCTACGCCGTTTGTGTTTTCATTTTTGGCGGGAAGAGTTCACCCCACATCAAAACACACCGTTTTGCAACCAACCTTCCCATTCAGCTCTAAACCTCGTTTGCGATTTCCTGCTCTCCTTTCCCTAACCCTAAGCCCTGTGTGATAGAGGAGCCTCCTTTGTTATGAAAACACGTGTATCAGTCAAGGGTTAAAGAAGAAACTGCAGGAATTATCCCTAATTTAGAGTGCGACGTCGTAAGGAAACGCAGCGTTTGGAGGAAGAGTTCAAGTGTCTAGAGCTTGAATTAATTGTATTTTGCTTTCTCTACTTTCATGGGGACTAGTTTGTTATAATGTAAAAAAGGAGTGAGAGAGAATCATCTGTTGTCAGGAACGTGAATTCTCTTGTGGAGGTTGGGAATGCCTCGTGGCTATCAATTCTATCCATTTCCGTTTTCATCTTAAAACTACTTCTTTTGAAATTTGCTTTTCTTCTTCCTTAAAGCCCAGCAACCTAACACCCTTCCTGTTCTGCGAGATTTCCGTGCGACAGAGATGAACGAATCTCTGAAAGGTATTCCTATCTCATCTTTCCGTGCACAATTTTATTAACAGAATATTTAGCTCGAAACTGATGTCTTCTTGAGTTGCCTCTTTATGGCATTTCGCCCTCTTTTTGCAAAATTATTTATGTGTTCTAAGAAAGTAGTGCCTGATAGGGGTGTTCATCTGGGCCGCTCTGGAACTCGGAAAACTGGGTTCAGGCTCCAGATCAAATCCGGGCCAGAACCCGGGTTGACAAACCTGGACCGGGTTACGGGTTTGAAACCTGGTACCCGAGTCTTTTAAACAACCAAAAATCGGTATCAAAATGGCGTCGTTTTGATACCAGTTAAACACTCCCCCCCGCCCCCAAAGTCTCTCTCACCCTCTCGCTCTCTCGTTACGCTGCGAAACCCTAACTCCCTGCCTCCATCATCGTGACACCGTGAGCCGTGACCCCATCACCGTGCCGCATCATTGTCGCCGCATCTCCGTCGCCGTCGGCCTTTCTGTTAAACCCCCACGTAAGGCGCCCTCTAAAACCATGGCACATGTCCTAGCCATGTCCGGGACATGCCCCTTGACCATGCCACGAGCATGCCTTGGCCCATGTCTTGTCACACACGGGGCCCCCAGCATGGCCATGGACCGGCCACATGCATGCCTTGGCCCGTGCCTTGACACGCACGGGGCGCCCAGCATGCAGGCCATGCGCACGCACATGTGCGCGCCACGCCTCGGACACAGCGAGGTTAGTGGCCATGCGCAGCCCAACGCACGGCCAAGCATGCACACGCCCATGCGCATGCCAGCACACTGCGTGGCCCTGCGCAAGCACGCGGCCCACACAGCCATGCGCACGCATGCAGGCGTGGCCCTGCGCACGCACGCAGCCCACACGGCCCAGCGCACGCACACAGGCCGCGTGGCCCTGCTCCCCCATGCCATCCGCGTGGCCCTACGCCCCCATGCCACCCGCGTGGCCCTGCGCCCCCATGTCGCCCGCATGGCCCTGCGCCCCCATCCTGGCCGCACGCCTATGCGCACGCCCAGCCAGCGCACGCCTATGCGTGAGCCCATGCAGCCGGCCATGCCTTCAGCCGCGTGGCCCTCCTGCCGCACACTAGCGAGATTAGTGGCATGCCTTCCAGGCATGCCATCCAGCGCACGGGCCCAGCCCGTGCCATGCAGAGCAGGCCAGTGGCACGCCCACCAGGCGTGCCATCCAGCGCACGGCTCCAGCCCGTGCCATGCAGAGCAGGTCAGTGGCATGCCCACCAGGCATGCCATCCAGCGCATGGCTCCAGCCCATGCCTTGCAGCCAGCTCACATGGCTAGCCACCAGCAGGCCGAACATGGTTTCATGCCATGCCTACCAGCCGGCCCATGCATGGCACCATGCCATGCACCATAGCTAGCCATGCCGAGCCACCTAGCCATGGACCAGACCGTGGACCACCATGCACCCACCTAGCCGACCCTTGGCTCATGCATGCCACGACCATGTGGTCCATGCCACTATCTTATTTATCTTATTTTATTTATTTATTTATTTCTTTTATTGCATAGGGACCTATTGGGGGTTTCTAAGTTGTAACCTTATAAATAGGAACCTTAGTCATTTCTTTCACATCTTTTGGCAAATTGAGTGAGTGAGGACATTGTTGAGAGATCATTTTCGGTGCTATACACTTGGGCTCTTTGGGTGCAATTCATTGAATCCCATAGAGAGGATTACTCCATGCAATTCATTGAATTGGAGTAATCCATTTATCTTGTTTATCAACTTGGTGCAAGTCATTGAATCCAAGTTGATTATCTTTATCTTTTGTTCTTGATCAATATATGAGGTTTATTTCTATCTTGGTGCACTTTGTGATTCATTGTTGAATTGTACTTTGATTGGCCGAGTACTCCATTGTTCTTGGTGTTCATATTGTGTTCTTGTGTTCATCTCAAATTCGGCCACTCCAATCCATTCCATACACATTTTCGGCCACCCAAGTTGTTTGTCAACTTTCCATAAGTGAACCACATCACTCCACCTAGTCCTAGCCGAATACACTTACCATATTCACCCTAGTGAGCTTCGGCCAACTTTTGCCTTGTAGGGCTTAACTTGGTCGACCATCCCTTCTTGCCATATTAGGGTTTCCACACTTGGAAACCCTAGTTGACTCTTTCCTTATCCTTGGCCGGCCACCTATCCAACCACAATCCAATCCCTTGTTTTTAGGAAACTTCCTAAAAACACTCCAACCCTAATTCGGCCAAGCTAGTGCCGCCCACCATTCTTTGACTTTGCCCTAAGCCTTACACACAAACCCTAGCCGAACCACACCTATCCAAACCCTAAACCCAAGGTCCTATGTGGCGCCACCCTAGCCCACCATTGTGCCGTGCACCCTCACCCATTGTGAGCCCAAACACTTAGCCATTTCCATCTTCCATCCATCCAAACCTAGCCTAACACCTAACCTCACCTTGCCCAAAGTGCCACCATAGCCATCATTGATCGTGAACCAAGCAAGAGAGGAGCTAGAATTCGGTCAACCAAAGGAGAACATAGCCGAGGAGGACATAGTGTTTAGGGACTTGACCGGGGTCCCTAACACTTTCCCTCTAGGGCGTTGTTCACTTGTTCGGTACTCTCTCTCTCTCTCTCTCTCCGTGTCCCTGTAACTATGATTCTGTGCTTTGATTATTAGTGGGTCTTTCTTTTATGCTGTGATGATTTAAGGTCATTTTGGTTTTTCAGTAGATATATAAAAATAGAATTTTTTCTATAGCAAATAACATATCATATATTTACATACCGACTTGTAAATAACAGACCTCTTTATCAACATATTGAAACAATTTTCAAATATGTTACCAATCTGAGACAACATGCCAAGCTCAAGGCCGCAAGGTCATACATTAAACTTTTAAATCGTAAGTTTCTTGGTGATAATATTTTGGAACTATTTGCCAGATGTGTCTATTGTCCATTGATTTGATAGGGGCTAGGCGTGGCTTTCCAATGAGAGGAAATTAGCAAGTCCTATAAGAGACATCCCCCCACTTCAAGGGGATAAATTACAATACAGACACTTTGCAAAACAGATGCTAAAACATTTACCCTAAAGGAACCTACGGGAATGCAATAGAAAAATAGTAATCCTTTAGGAAGGGATAGAGGTGTACAATGACCCGGAAGTCAAAAAATAGCCTACCAAAAAGACTTGATGTTCGATTCAAGCATACGCTTCCAGGGCTCAAATGACATGCAAACAAATGTAGTCACCTTATTCAAACCATTGAGGCACTTTCCAATCATGTTACTCATGTAAAATGAGAAACAACCATGGGAACTAAATTTAAAAATTAGAGCGATGCTCACAAGCAATTGTGATGAAAAATTGATACACTTTGCAAAATTATTGCAAGCACATTGATCTTCCAGAGCCATGTGCATAGTGTGCTTATGCCTGCCAGGCAAAAATTGATCAAACCCAAGGGGAGAGGAAGAATAAAGATACATATTTGTGGGAGTACTCCTGCTTGACTGCCATATTGCAGGCAGTAGGTTGAGCTAGGCCAAAGTTGGACAGTTTCAGTTTGGTAACATGTACCTATCTAATTAATGCCATTTATATATATGCATGCATGATTTATATAATTAATTAATTGTTTCCTGAGATATGTAATGACGACATTATATTGATCTTCCTTTTTGTCTTATTTTTCTTTATATGTATTTCTATGAATTTCAGAGTTGTTATATTTGATTATTAGTGTTTGATTATTTATTATATTGTATTTGGTGGTTTTTATTACTTAATAACAGATGGAAGAAGATTCTGTGAGTTGTAATTTCGGTACAACCCAAGGGGTTAGTGGGACTCCTCATCTATTCCAGTGGATGTGAAGGAGCATGGGAGTCTTCCAACCCCTTCATCCACATAGACACAATAGCCTATCCGTTCCATCCCACCTTTACCCAAAAAATTAAAAAAAAAACACCTAATAACCAATCGGTGGTTTGGGAGCACTTCACTAAAGTGCAACCTATTGACCAGGATAACCGAAAAGCTCAGTGCAATTATTGCGCTAAGCTATACAGTTATCACTATAAGAATGTCACTTCATCTACAATACACCACCTCCAAAATGCATGTGAAACTTCCCCTCTTAGATTTAAAGGAGTTGAAAAAAGTCAATCATCCAGTGTTAAGAGGGATGCAGAGGGAAGAGTGTGTAGCCCACAAAATCTAGTGAAATATGATGCAGAAAAGCTTAGGGTGTCAACTGTTTAGTTTTTTATTAAGTGTGAATTGCCTTTTAGGCTAATTGAGAATGAAGGGTTTATTGAGTTCGTGGCTGATTTAGTGCCTCGATTTAGTATGCCATCCCTAATCACTTTAAAAAGGGATTGTATTAAGGTGTATAACGAAAAGAAGATACATCTAAAAAAATTATTGGATAGTCAAAGAATCTGTCTAACTACCGATACTTGGACATCGGTGCAAAATATGAACTACATGTGCATTACTGCACATTTTATTGATTGCAGTTGGAAATTGCACAAAAAGTTAATAAAGTTTTGCCAAATTCTCAACCATAGGGGTGAAACTATTAGGAGAGTGTTAGACTTGGGGTTGCATGATTGGGAGATTAATAAGATCTTGACCATCACAATGGATAACACCTCTTCTAATGATGTTGTTGTTGATTACATGAGGAGGAGAATAAAGGATAGTAATTGTACTATATTGGGTGGTGAGTTTCTTTATATGCAGTGTGCAGCCCATATATTGAATTTGATTGTTATGGACGGTTTGAGAGATGTTTATGAGTTTGTAACAAGGATTAGAGATGCCGTCAGATATATGAAGTCTTAACCGTCAAGGTTTTCCAAGTTCAAGACTTGTGCGGTAAAACAAAATATTAATAGGAGTATGATTTGTTTGGACGTTCCTATCAGATGTAACTCCACATATTTGATGTTGAGTACCGCTGAAAAACACAAACAAGCATTTGAACACTATTATATGTGTGTGGATAGTGAATTTGTGAACCCCACTGTTGATGATTAGAAAAAAGCACATATTTTGGAGAGTTACTAAAAATATTTTATGATGTTACATTGAGCATTTCTGGTTCTTTGTATGTGACGGCTAATGTATACTTCCAAGAACTCTGCACAATTGAAGATACATTAAATGATATGTGTAATAGTCATGACTTGATCACTAGGACCATGGGCACAAATATGAAAAGTAAGTATGAAAAGTATTGGGGTAGCACAGATAGGTTCAACATGATAATATATGTTGCATTTGTACTTGATCCACGATATAAAATGATAGGAATGAAGTTTTGGTTAAAACAGTGCAAAGGGGATGAGTTGGCGGATATGATAGAGGCCAAGGTTAAACTCCTGTTAAGCCGCTTGATTGAGCAGTATAACAAATTTCGTGTGGGTAGTGTGGGGAGTTCTAATATGGCTCAAGGGAGGCCAATCACTACTCTACTTCTATTGCTACCTCAACTAAATTTACTAAATTTGATAGCAAGTTAGAGAAATACCTTCAGGAGCAAGGGTTTATGGAGTTTAGATCATAACTTGATAGGTATTTGTTAGAGGGGTGTGCACAAAAATCACCCAGTTTTGATATTTTGGATTGGTGGAGAGTTAATGCCACCAATTATCCTGTCCTTGCTGAGGTAGCACGTGATGTGTTAGCCACCCCCATTTTCACTGTTGCCTCGGAGTCTGCATTTAGTACTGGAGGATGCATCTTGGATCCTTTTAGGAGTTCATTGTCTCCAGAGACTGTCGAAGCCCTCATTTGCACTCAAAATTGGTTAAGGACCAAACCTGTCGATATCCGGGAGTTTGAAGAATACGTACAGTCGATGGACCTTGAAGATAAGTTTGAAACTTGAAATACTTTTTTAATATCTATCTATCTCGGTTTATTATATATCTAACTCAATTTTTAATATTTTTAGATGATCATCTAGCTTCATCTTCAACAGAGGCTGATGTGAGTCTCTCTTCCCATTCATGTTGAAAAAAATCTAAAGTAAGTGCTTTTCTCTTGCATAATCTAGAGGCTACAACTATTTATGATGTTTAGAAAATAATCTAGCATCTATCTCATTGTCGTCCCAGCTTTGTCAATTTTCTGTTTACAATTTTGTTTATGCAAAACAAAAATATTAATATTAAAAATATTAAAAAGAGCATTGCTTTAAACTTCAACATGGTCCAAGTCTTAGAGCTGGCAAGAAACATGGGGTAATAAAATCCATTCAATATATAGACTAGTAGAACCATCTATGCCAGTCAACCCATAAGGATCTTCCTGTCCTTATTAGGGAGAAAGATACAAGATACGTTGAACCCCTTTCTGATGTAGTAAAGCTTGGAAATACATTAACTATGGAAGTAGATGGAGAGTTCCTAGGTAAGACTAAAACCCTTTTTGACATCTACCGTTGAGCAAGTGCTTATATTTTTTGTTGTTTTTATTATTTGAGGTACATTTATATTTTTTGTTGTTTTTATTATTTGAGGTACAATTTTTAACTTTCACAGAAAAATCAGTTGTCATTCAGATCATTTATTTGTCCTTTGAAGCCATAATATTCTCTGTTCTGCCATGCACACTAAGAGTTCACATTTATTTGTGGAGCTTATAATAGTTCTTCCCTTATCTATTCAATGCTTGCACTTGTATTTCATTTGGAAGTAGATAGTGAACAAATGGCATCACATAAACTCTGATGACAAATCACATCTAATGTGAAGGTCTTGACTCTATTGATTTTTCTCCACGACATGTTTCTAGATTTTGCAATGTTTTGGAATGCTTTTTAGGTTTGGATTTTTGAGGCATGAGTTAGACACTTTTAAAAGTCATGTTGGGTGATGTTCTGAATGTTCTATTAAGGCTATATATGGGAATGGTTTGCAGGTGGCAAATGATCCAATTAGTTCTATTAATGCAAGCAGATGCTGGTTAACATCATTACTAGCAGCCACATGAAGTAAAGCAGACAACAACTGGCTAGCAAATCCTCACAGCTGGGTCATCAAATAGAACAATGTTCTTAGCAATTAAGTTTCTCTGAAATACCAATTTGTAACATTCTTAGCAAATTAGTTCAAACAATATATATAGTTGATTGCATCGTGTATGTTGCATGCATTTTACATGATGAATATTGATTTTTTTTTTTTTTACATGCATTTAGTTAAAAAGTTAATTAATTGTTTATGTTGTATTAAGAAGTAAGACTAAAAGAGATTTATATTGGTTTTCTATTGAGAATATGATTTGAAATTCTAAATGGAGACAAAATATTTGAAGTCTAATTAATAATAAAAAAAAAATTGTAAAAAAAAAACCGGGTACAATCTGGAACCTGGATTTCCGGGTTTTAAAAAACCTGGATCCACCCGGGTTCCGGCCCGGGTCTGACCCGGATCAACCCAGCCCAGGTTCCGGCCCGAGTTTAAAGCCCGAGTTCCGGTCCGGGTGTACCCCGGTTCCCAAGTTAGAACCCGGATGAACACCCCTACTGCCTGAGCAAATTCCAGACCTGTTCAATCTAAGGCAACCACTATCTGCCTGTTCCAACCCAGGCTGGGTTGATCCAGGTCAGACCTGGGTTGGAATCCTGGTGGATCCGGGTTTTTTAAAACCCGAAAATCTGAGTTCCGGATTGTACTGGATTTTTTATTTATTTATTTATTATTAATTAGACTTCAAATATTTTGTCTTTATTTAAAATTTCAAATCATATTCTCAACAGAAAACCAATATAAATCTCTTTTAGTGTTACTTCTTAATACAACATAAACATTTAAATAACTTCTTAAATAAATGCATGTAAAAAAAAAATCAATATTCATCATGTAAAATGCATGCAACATACACGATGCAATCAACTACATATTACATTGTTTGAACTAATTTACTAAGAATATTACAAATTGGTATTTCAGGAAAACTTAATTGCTAAGAACATTGTTTTGTTTGATGACCCAGCCGTGATGATTTGCTAGCCAGTTGTTGTCTACTTTACTTCATGTGGCTGCTAGTAATGATGTTAACCAGCATCTGACTGCATTAATAGAACTAATTCGATCAATTGCCGCCTGCAAACCATTCCCATATATAGCCTTAATAGAACATTGAGAACATCACCCAACATGACTTTTAAAAGTGTCTAACTCATGCCTCAAAAATCCAAACCTAAAAAGCTTTCCAAAACATTGCAAAATCTAGAAACATGTCGTGGAGATAAATCAATAGAGTCAAGACCTTTCACATTTGATGTGATTTGTCATCAGAGTTTATGTGATGCCATTTGTTCACTATCTACTTCCAAATGAAATACAAGTGCAAGCATTGAATAGATAAGGGAAGAACTATTATAAGCTCCATAAATAAATGTGAACTCTTAGTGTGCATGGTAGAACAGAGAATATTATGGCTTCAGAGGAAAAATAAACTATCTGAATGACAACTGATTTTTCTGTGAAAGTTAAAAACTGTACCTCAAATAATAAAAACAACAAAAAATATAACTGTACCTCAAACAATAAAAACAACAAAAAATATAAGCACTTGCTCAACGGTAGATGTCAGAAAGGGTTTTAGTCCTACCTAGGAACTCTCCATCTGCTTCCATAGTTAATGTATTTCCAAGCTTTACTACGTCAGAAAAGGGTTCAACGTATCTTGTATCTTTCTCCCTAATAAGGACAGGAAGATCCTTATAGGTTGACTGGCATAGATGGTTCTACTAGTCTATATATTGAATGGATTTTATTACCCCATGTTTCTTGCCAACTCTAAGACTTGGACCATGTTGAAGTTCAAAGCAATGCTCTTTTTAATATTTTTAATATTAATATTTTTGTTTTGCATAAACAAAATTGTAAACAGAAAATTGACAAAGTTGGGACGACAATGAGATAGATGCTAGATCATTTTCTAAACATCATAAATAGTTGTAGCCTCTAGATTATGCAAGAAAAAAGCACTTACTTTAGATTTGTTTCAGCATGAATGGGAAGAGAGACTCACATCAGCCTCTGTTGAAGATGAAGCTAGATGATCATCTAAAAAAATATTAAAAATTGAGTTAGATATATAATAAACCGAGATAGATAGATATTTAAAAAGTATTTCAAGTTTCAAACTTACCTTCAAGGTCCATCTACTGTACGTATTCTTCCAACTCCTGGATATCGATAGGTTTGGTCCTTAACCAATTTTGAGTGCAAATGAGCGCTTCGACAGTCTCTGGAGATAATGAACTCCTAAAAGGATCCAAGATGCGTCCTCCAGTACTAAATGCGGACTCTAAGGCAACAGTGAAAATGGGGGTGGCTAACACATCACGTGCTACCTCAGCAAGGACAGGACAATTGGTGGCATTAACTCTCCACCAATCCAAAATATCAAAACTGGGTATTTTTGTGCACACCCCTCTGACAAATACCTATCAAGTTATGATCTAAACTCCATAAACCCTTGCTCCTGAAGGTATTTCTTTAACTTGCTATCAAATTTAGTAAATTTAGTTGAGGTAGTCAAATTTAGTAAATTTAGTTGAGGTAGCAGTAGAAGTAGAGTAGTGATTAGCCTCCCTTGAGCCATATTAGAACTCCCCCCACTACCCACACGAGATTTGTTATACTGCTCAATCAAGCTGCTTAACAGGAGTTTAACCTTGGCCTCTATCATATCCACCAACTCATCCCCCTTGCACTGTTTTAACCAAAACTTCATTTCTATCATTTTATATTGTGGATCAAGTACAAATGCAACATATATTATCATGTTGAACCTATCTGTGCTACTCCAATACTTTTCATACTTACTTTTCATATTTGTGCCCATGAACCTAGTGATCAAGTCATGACTATTGCACATATCATTTAATGTATCTTCAATTGTGCAGAGTTCTTGGAAGTATACATTAGCCGTCACATACAAAGAACCAGAAATGCTCAATGTAACATCATAAAATATTTTTAGTAATTCTACAAAAATATGTGTTTTTTTCCAATCATTAACAGTGAGGTTCACAAATTCACTATCCACACACATATAATAGTGTTCAAAGGCTTGTTTGTGTTTTTTAGCGGTACTCAACATCAAATATGTGGAGTTCCATCTAGTAGGAACATCCAAACAAATCATACTCCCACTAATATTTTTTTTTACCGCACAAGCCTTGAACTTGGAAAACCTTGACGGTGAAGACTTCATATATCTTACGGCATCTCTAATCCTTGTTACAAACTCATAAACATCTCTCAAACCGTCCATAACAATCAAATTCAATATATGGGCTGCACATCGCAT
Source organism: Pterocarya stenoptera (assembly GCA_003123785.1). Taxonomy (NCBI): domain Eukaryota; kingdom Viridiplantae; phylum Streptophyta; class Magnoliopsida; order Fagales; family Juglandaceae; genus Pterocarya; species Pterocarya stenoptera. Next base: position 249,476 of record QEOT01002648.1, read on the forward strand.
GTGAAGAAACTCACCACCCAATATAGTACAATCAATATCCTTTATTCTCCTCCTAATGTAATCAACAGCAACATCATTAGAAGAGGTATTATCAATTGTGATGGTCAAGATCTTATTAATCTCCCAAACATGCAACCCCAAGTCTAACACCCTCCCAATAGTTTCACCCCTATGGTTGGGAATTTGGAAAAACTTTATTATTTTTTTGTGTAATTTCCAGCTGCAATCAATAAAATGTGCAGTAATGCACATGTAGTTCATATTTTGCACCGATGTCCAGGTATCGGTGGTTAGACAAATTCTTTGACCATCCAACAATTTTTTTAGATGTATCTTCTTTTAGTTATACACCTTAATACAATTCCTTTTTAAAGTGATTCGGGATGGCAAACTAAATCGAGGCTCTAAATCAGTCACGAACTCAATAAACCCTTCATTCTCAATTTGCCTAAAAGGCAATTCACACCTAATAAAAAACTTAACAACTGACGCCCTAAGTTTTTCTACATCATATTTCACTAGACTTTGTGGGCTACACACTCTTCCCTCCACATCCCTCTTAACACTGGATGATTGACTTTTTCCAACTCCTTTAAATCTAATAGGGGAAGTTTCACATGCATTTTGGAGGTGGTGTATCATAGATGAAGTGCCATTCTTATAGTGACAACTGTATAACTTAGCGCAATAATTGCACTGAGCTTTTCGGTTATCCTGGTCAATAGGTTGCATTTTAGTGAAGTGCTCCCAAACCACCGATTGGTTACTAGGTGGTTTTTTTTTTATTTTTTATTTTGGGTAAAGGTGGGATGGAACGGGTAGGCTGTTGTGTACATGTGGATGAAGGGGTTGGAAGACTCCCATGCTCCTCCACATCCACTGGAATAGAGGAGGAGTCACCACCAACCCCTTGGATTGTACCGACATTACAACTCACAGAATTTTCTTCCATCTGTTATTGAGTAATAAAAACCACCAAACACAATATAATAAATAATCAAACACTAATAATCAAATATAACAACTCTGAAATTCATAGAAATACATATAAAGAAAAATAAGACAAAAAGGATGATCAATATAATGTCGTCATTACATATCTCAGGAAACAATTAATTAATTATATATGCATGCATATATATATAAATGACATTAATTAGACAAGTACATGTTACCAAACTAAAATTGTCCAGCTTTGGCCTAGCTCAACCTACTGCCTGCAATATGGCAATCAAGCAGGAGTACTCCCACTAATATGTATCTTTATTCTTCCTCTCCCCTTGGGTTTGATCAATTTTTGGCTGGCAGGAATATGCACACTATGCACATGGCTCTGGAAGATCAATGTGCTTGCAATAATTTTGCAAAGTGTATCAGTTTGTCATTACAATTGCTTGTGAGCATCACTCTAATTTTTAAATTTAGTTCCCATGGTTGTTTCTCATTTTACATGAATAACATGATTGGAAAGTGCCTCAATGGTTTGAATAAGGTGACTACATTTGTTTGCCATGTCATTTGAGCCCTGCATGCATATGCTTCAATCGAACATCAAGTCTTTTTGGTAGGCTATTTTTTGCCTTCTGGGTCATTGTACACCTCTATCCCTTCCTAAAGGGATTACTATTTTTCTATTGCATTCCTGTAGGTTCCTTTAGGGTAAATGTTTCAACATCTATTTTGCAAAGTGTCTGTATTGTAATTTTTCCCCTTGAAGTGGGGGATGTCTCTTATAGGACTTGCTAATTTCCTCTCATTGGAAAGCCACGCCTAGCCCCTATCAAATCAATGGACAATAGACACATCTGGCAAATAGTTCCAAAATATTATCACCAAGAAAATTACGATTTAAAAGTTTAATGTATGACCTTGCTGCCTTGAGCTTGGCATGTTGTCTCAAATTGGTGACATATTTGAAAATTGTTTCAATATGTTGATAAAGAGGTCTGTTATTTACAAGTCGGTATGTAAATATATGATATGGCATCTGTTATAGGAAAAATTCTATTTTTATATATTTACCAAAAAACCAAAATGATCTTAAATCATCTAGCCAAAAGAAAGACCCACTAATAATCAACGCACAGAATCATAGTTACAGGGACAGAGAGAGAGAGAGAGAGAGTACCGAACAAGTGAACAACGCCCTAAAGGGAAAGGCCAACAGCGATGGAGATGCGGCGACAATGATGCAGCGACGGCGATGGGGTCACGGCGTCACGATGATAAAGGCAAGGAGTTAGGGTTTCGCAGCGTAATGAGAGAGCGAGAGGGCGAGAGAGACTTTGGGGGTGGGGGGGGGAGTGTTTAACCGGTATCAAAACGACTCCATTTTAATACCGGTTTTTGGTTTTTTAAAAGACTCGAGTACTGGGTATCAAACCCGGTACCCGGGTTTCAAACCCGTACCCGAACCGTGTTGGTCCGGGTTTGTCAACCCAGGTTCCGGCCCTGATTTGATCTGGGCCGGAACTCGATTTTTCGACTTCCAGACCGGGCCGGGAGAAAACCCGGCCCGGATGAACACCCCTAACTTGGAGGACCCTTCAGTATCGAATAAGTGGAAGAGTCAGAAAAGAAAGTCCAAGTCATCCAAGAAATTAGAGTCTTCATAGGTAATTTATCGTCCTTTTAGTTCAGACTCAAAACTATATATACCTCCCCAAGAAAAAAGCCCCTGAATTCGTAGCTGATTATAGGCCTATCTCTTTATGTAATGTGATTTATAAGTTGATTGCTAAAGTGGTAGCAAATAGGTTGAAAACTGTTTTACCTACTGTTATTGAGGCTAGTCAAAGTGCTTTTGTTTTGGGTTGTTTGATAACTGATAATGTTCTGATTGCTTATGAATTGATTCATTTTCTTAAGCATAAGAGAAAAGGGAAGAAGGGTTACATGCCAATTAAGTTGGATATGAGCAAAGCATACGATCGGGTGGAGTGGAGTTTTCTTCGAGCTGTTATGACTGTCATGGGTTTTGATAGGGCTTTTATAGAGCTGGTGATGTACTGTGTGAGCTCTGTTTCTTTCTCTGGTTTAATTAATGGGGAGCAAAAGAGTCCTGTTATTCCAAATAGGGGGTTGAGGCAAGGGGACCCTTTGTCCCCTTACCTCTTTCTTTTGTGTACAGAGGGGTTGATTACTTTGCTGAAGGATGTTGAGAATAAAACAGAGCTTTCAGGTATTAAAATCTGTCGGGGGGCCCCAACCATAAATCATCTTCTGTTTATAGATGATAGTTTGATTTTTTGTAAGGCGGAGGTGGAAGAAAATAGAAGACTACAATCTTTGTTGGATGCTTATGAGAGGGTGTCGGATCAGAAAATAAATAAGGAGAAAACTGCCATGGTTTTGAGCAGTAATGTGATTAGGGAGAAAAGGGAAGAAATTGGGTTGATGTGGGGTAATGGGGAGTTCCAACAATATGAGAAGTATCTTAGACTACCTCCTATAGTTGGTAGATCAAAGAGTAGGGCTTTCAATTCCATAAAATAGAAAGTATGGCAGAAACTTCAATGCTGGAAAGAAAAATTACTATCACAAGGTGGTAAGAAAGTATTGCTCAAAGCTGTAGCTCTAACAATTCCAGCTTATGCGATGAGTTGTTTTTTGTTACCTAGCAATTTTTATTCTGATCTAGAGAGTCTTATGGCTAAATTTTGATGGGGTCAGAAGCAAGATGAGAGGAAGATTCATTGGGTGAATTGGAGTAATATGTGCCAGAGGAAATCTGAAGGGGGGTTGGGTTTTAAAGACTTACGAACTTTTAACCTTGCTCTCCTAGCTAAGCAAGGGTGGCGTATGCTTCAAGATGAAAACTCTCTGCTGTATAAACTGCTTAAGTCCAAATATTTCTCACATTCAGATTTCTTTGAAGCTGGGTTGGGTCCTTGCTCTTCTTTCACTTGGAGAAGTATATGGGAAGCTAGAAAATGGCTGAAAGAAGGATGTAGAAGGAGGATTGGAGATGGTACAGCTACTCATATATGGACTGAAAAGTGGTTACCTGGACACAAGGCTCTGGTTCAAGAAGGCTATGATGTTTCTGAGGTAAATAGGCAAGATCGGGTGGTGAAGTTGTTTGCAGAAAGTCAAAGGTTTTGGGATATGGGGATTCTTAGATCTCTCTTCAATCCAAATTTAGTTTCAGAAATATGGAAGTTGATGTTAGGACCTGGAGATTCAAATGATATGTGGATTTGGAAGCATGAAAGAAATGGAAAGTTTTCTGTTAGAAGTTGTTATAGGTTTATTTCAACGCAGTTAAAGGTTGGTACAGTAGAAACTTCAGTGGTTAATATACAGAATACAGTCTGGAAGGCCTTGTGGAAGTTACCTTTGCCTAATAAGATAAAAATTTTCGCTTGGAGAGCATGTCGAGATGCTCTTCCAACCAAGGCAAATCTTTTGAAAAAACAGGTAGTTACTAATGGTATGTGTAGTTTCTATGTTTATCCTGCTGAGGATTTGAATCATGCTGTTCTTAGCTGTCCTATTCTTAGAGAAGTGTGGAAGAAACATGTTCCTAGTTTGGCTTTGAATCATAATGCTAATATCTTTGAACTAGTCTCACAGCTTTGTTTTCTGAAGGAGTATGATAGTTTGGCTATTTTTTTCTCTTTGGCTTGGGGATTCTGGTATCGTAGGAATAAAATGGTGTTTGAAGACTTGAAATTGCCCATTAAACAGGTTGCTGAACATGCGTTAAGTCTGCTGAAGAGTTTCAAGTCAGTTAAGGGATTGTCTAATACAAAACTGCAGAGGCACCTAAGATGATCTCCACCTCCATCTGAATGTCTCAAACTTAACACAGATGGGGCTCTTTTCTGTGATTGTAGGAAGGCTGGCATTGGGGTAATTCTAAGGGATGATAAGGGAGAAGTGCTACTGATGGCAAGTATGGTCGAAACTGAGGTGGAAAATCCAGAGGCCATTGAACTGTTGGCTGTTCTTCGTGGGATGCAATTGTGTGTTGGTAGGGTTGTCTTGAACGTGATTGTGGAATCTGATTGCTTATTGCTGGTCGATTCTTTGCAGCGACAAAATATGTTAGATTCAGATCTTGGGGCTCTTTATAGAGAGGTTATGCGTTTAAAAACATGTTTTGCATCTTGTTTATTTACACATGTTTTTAGAGAGGGTAACTCAGCAGCACATTGTCTTGCAAGACATGCTTGGAATGTTGAGAATGTTGAGACGTGGGAAGATTGTATTCCAGATTTTCTTTCTCAAGTTTTATGGCTTGATAAATGTCTGTAATCGTTGTTTATCTTCAATGAAGTTGTCTTTCTATCAAAAAAAAAAAAAAACTATATATACCTATACGGAAAAAAAAATAGATGTATTCAAATTATGATTTTCACATTTGATTCTGTTATATAAATTTCCTGAGCCAGGTTTAAGTTATTACTGAGGAACTATTTTATTCAATTTCAAAGCATGGTGAAATTAAAATTCTCTGATATTCTTAGAATCTCTCAGTTCTCAATATACGCATATTGCTTACCAAAGCTGCTCAAGTGACTGTATTAATATCTTTTGATTGCACTTCCATCATTATTCATATTTCTCATTGTATGGTACGGATTGGTGTACGTTAAAGACGTTTAAACATTTTGATTGATTTACTTATATGGTACGTAGCAGCCAAGTACTTTATAAAAAACAATGCATGTAATAAAATGAAAAGAACCTCAATGGGCAGTAATGCCATGAATTGTAATATGCGTATTCGAAGGACAACAGAATTGTTCCCCAAATTATATGTATTTTTTATTTGTATTTTTTCAGCGCTAGTAATATATAGTAATATATCATCCCCATTATCCCCGTGACAGATTTAGAATGTCATCATCAGATTTTTTAACCCCTCCGGCTAGTTGTACTTAGAGGAATAACCCAATGTGCATCTACAATTTTAAAGCTCCATTAAGAACATCAAATACTCAAAGAATTCCGGGGCGACCATTTTTTTCATGTCCAAAGTACAATACAGAGGTAGACACTTTTAATACACAATCTTCAACATTGATGTATTAATGATTTGGCATCAAACATACTTGTTTATTTGAGTATAATTAGGGATCACCATACTTCAATAAATTCAAATGGGCAGATAGTAGTGAAGACTGAGAGAAAGAACTTGTAGAGAGAGAAGCTGAATTGTTAAAGGAGAAAGAGGTTCAAAAGAGAGAGAAAGAGATTGGGAAGAGGGAGTTGGTACTCCACAACGACCAACTCGAGCTTCGAAGGCAGGAAGAAGACGTGTGGTGCACGTACTACTTCATGTGTATTAGAGTATTTGCATAACTATTTGGTTGCACTCGATACAATCAAAGTGAATGCCCAATTAATGGAGGCTTTGTACATCGTATGTTGGGGACTTTGTTGGTATGTGGTTGTAAATAAGGACATCAATTTCTTCAGTGTTATCATGTGAAAGGATGTTTACGTTAATATTGTATCTCAGCTGGTACATGTTTAATATTGTAACTCAGCAGAAACAGATGGTCATGCAGCTTCATGTTTATGATTATGTTTTTGTTGGGGCGGGGGAGGCATGACCCTCCAAATATTTTGGAATCATATACATCTATTTCTGCAAATGCATGTGCTTAATGATGATGGTTCAACCCAGTTTTCAGGAAGGGAATCAAGTAAACCAAGTTGACGAATATATTGATGACAAGGACACATGGCATAACCAGCTTTCCTAAGGAATGTCAAGGTGATTTCGCAAATGAACTATGTTGTCCTCTAAATAAGGAGTTCTGGTTATCAATGGTTCAATGAAAAAAAGACCGTTTTTGGAATTGCCCATAAGCTGTAGTCAGTCGTCTTGGTAAATGTGAATATGTAAATATGTGAAAGCGCCAGGCCAGCAATCTCAGAACTCAGAAGTCATATTTATGTTCTTGCTGCAAGAGTATTGCTGCTAATTAACAACTCAAACGGCGATCTAGCATGCTTGCAACACACTGAATAAATTTGACTCAGAAAGCCACCTTTTGAGTTGTCTTTGCTCATTTTTAGTTTTTTTTTTTTTTTGGGCTCAGGATACAAAGTTAATTATAATGAGTTTTCAGGCTTTTCTCTCTGATGGCACATAAAACCAATGCTATAAAACTGTAAAACCTAATCTCAAATTGTTGATGCGAGTGAAATCGCGTAACAGGCTGGAAAGAGAGAAAGAGTCATTTCTGGTCCACTGGTTATTTAGAGCTCCCGGTAGTGTTTCGGTGCGGCTGTACGGTGTCAATGCGTACATCTATGATGGTAAATAGAAAACAAGTGTATAGAAAATAAGAGAAAGGACCACACAGATTTATGTAGTTGGGCATGTTGCCTACGTCCACAGGCGTTTTGGGAGGAAAAATTCACTATAATATAGTTGTTTACAGTCTCTCATGGTCTCTTATTTCTCACTGTACAAAGGAAACTAAAGCTCTTCTTGCTAGAGAAGATGTCTTCCTCAAGAGGTAGAAGAAGAAGAAGAAGAAGATCCCCCTGGGTCATCTAGCCCTTTGCTTTTTTATCTGACTCTCCATTGCGTGTGCCTACCTGCCAGAAGGTGACTGGTCCCTTTGCGTGTTTGTCAGCGGAGGTGAGGTCTAACCCTTGGCGTGTCTGAATATCCCTTCATTTTCCCACTTCCTTCTGACACCCTACTCTTACTCTCCTAACCCATGGTCACTTCTGGTCTCCTACTCCCTTTCCATGTTGTCCTCTAGTGTGACTTGGTAGGCTGGGTCTAGCCTTCAGCAGGCCGAGTATTTTATCCTCCACACAAACAATGCTCTTTTCTTTCTTTGGTAATTCCCGATAACAAGCTCCCAAAGGAGCACCAGAAGACCATTACCACATTTTAATCTGACAAAGCTTCAAAAGCATCATATTTAACCATCCATCTAGTTACTCGACAATGCAATCCACTCTACTGAACCCCATGAACATCAATGAGGATATAAAATAAGTATGGACCTCTAAAATGCATTCCACATTTATCAGGGGAGGCCAGCAATAATGTTTATTCAATAGAAAACATCGAAATCGCGAACAATAGTCTTTTGCAGAAAATCATAACCTTGAGATGGGGAAAAGCTACAGTAAAACTATTTAGGAATATGAGGTTAACAAGTGAATCAAGCATGTCAAGATTTTAGATTTTTAAGAATCTTCTTGTGTTTATAACAAGCACAACGTAGAAGCCAACAAGTGCTAGGCCAAATGACGGGAGTTAGCTAGGCCAAATGAAGGGGTTTGGTGTACAACATTATATTCCCAGCTTTATCTTTCAATCAACACTACTAAATCATCCTTACTCTCTCTGTCTCTGGCTAGTTTGGGTGTCAAACTATTATGAGGTAGTCTCAACACTTCTTGTACAGATGAGAGTATTCTTCTATCCAAATGAACACTTCTCAATAAATTGAAACACGTCCAAAGGTACTCTACTGTTTCGAACTCAGGTGAAACAATTCTCTACATCGAGGACAATGAAGGTCGTCGTTCATGGTGGTTGGGTCTGCAAGAGCTGGTCGCCGGTGTGAGGTGGTGGAGGTGCGGTGGCCGAGTACGACGGTGGAAGTGGGTGAAACCCATAGTGGGTGAAACCCATTTTGGTTGGGTTACCGTAGGGGAGAAAAAGAGCTGTGCGTATGGAAGATCGGTGGTAGCTAGCTTGGTCGCCGACATGAGGGGGAGTCGTGTTGGGACCCCATCAAAAATCGCCCTAAGACAAGGTCCTAGGCATGCATGAACAACAAAGATCGGGCCACTTCTAAAATCAAGGCTAGCCAAGGCCAACCAAGGGCCAAGACATATCACGGACCACATTGGCCATGCAAGACCATATCATTTATTTATCTTTATTTATTTTATTTAATTATATTTCAAGGGACCTATTGGGGGTTTTCATTTTGTAATCTCTATAAATAGGACCCTTAGGTATTTCATTTTACATCTTTTCACAATTTGGTAAATTCCTAAGTAGGTGGATTATTGTTCTTGAGATCACCTTTCGGTGCTTAGCACTTGGGCTACTTGGGTGCAATTCGTGAATCCCTAATAGAGGATCATCACCTTGCAATTCATGAATAGGTGGTGATTCAATTTATCTTATTTCATTATTGTGCAATTCATGAATCAATGGTGATTTATCTATCTATCTTATGAGTATTGTTTTTGTTCCATTCCATTGTCTATCTTTGTTTCATCATCTTGCAATTCGTGAATAGGTGTTGATTCAATTATCCATCTTGTGTCTATGTTCTTCATTCTATATTAAAAAACCCAAAAATACATTTTCTTATCTTTTCTTGTTTGTTCTTTTATTTTCCATCTTGTTCATCTTTACTTTTTTGCAAATCAAAGACATCCTAAGCCTCAATTTTAGTATTCTTTGATTTATCAAAATATCCATATAAACCATAAAGAGATTCTTCATATTCAAGTCCATTCATCCATTGTTCATACATTGTCTTGCATCCTTCCATCTCACAAACACAATCCATTCATCCATTTGATCTTTCCTACTCACATATTTCGACCACATATTATTTGCCCTACTTTCCATATTCATCAATTCCATAAGACCTAACCTCCATCATCTCCATAAACCTAGCCGAAACACCATAAGTTCAACTTCCCAAAATTAGTCTTCCTTCACCCACACTTGACCTAGCTGAAATTCCCTTGTCCCTACCTTCTCATATTAGTCACTTACCAAAACTAGCCTCCATCCATCCAACAAAGCCCTAGCCGAAATCCTTGTCTTCTATAAACCCTAGCCACCCCTCAAGAGTCCCACTTGGCAACTTCCTTAACTTAGGGAAACTTGACTCATTCCAATCAATCCCACAAATCCTACTAATTCCAAAACCATCTCCTAAACTTGAGGAATCCTAACCCTAGCCACCCTTCATCCAACTTAACCCTAGACTCTCACAAGGTAATTCCTACCACTTAGGAATCCTTATCCCATCTTCCAATTAATCCAAATTCGAAATCCATCCCTTGCCTTAGTCAAACACCAACTTCCCAACAACTCCCATGCATCTTACCATTTATAATCAACCCTAACCACCTTATCCATCATCCCAAGCCTATCCTACATATCCTTATCCCGTGATTTAAGGAATTTCCAACCCATTGTCAATCACTTAAATCTCTCAATCCTTACAATATCTCAAGCCAACCAAGACTTACCCCAATAGCCAAGACCGAATCCCAATCCTCTTCCATCTTCTAAATTCAATCCCTACAATCACTCAACTCCCCTAGAATCACTCCATTCCTAGAATCTCTTAAGTCAACCAAAGACTTCCCACCTCTTGCCATATTCAAATCATACCTTCCTTATCTTACCATAATCAAATCTCATCTTCCATATCCAATCCCTCAAATCACTCATTCCTTAGAATCATTCAAATCAATCAAAGACTATCATCCAATCTTGCCATATTCAAAGCCCATCACCATCTTTCAAACCCTAAACCTTTCTTCCATCATCCAACCCTAAACCTAAACCCCAAAGTGATACCTACCCATATTTGATCCTACAATCAAGGAATCACAATAACCACTGTCATATTTGGCCAACCCTAGCCACCAAACCCTAATCCCACTCATCCACATCTCTTCCAAACCCTAGCAACTCATCCAAGACTCCAACCCTAGCCCATCACTTCCTAATCTCGAAATTCCCCTTAGCCACCATCCAAACCCTAGCTTATCTTCACCATACCAACCCTAATCATCATCCAAGTTGTCCCAACATCAAGGGCAACCTTCAAGCCATTCCACATTGCATCAAACCCACCAAATCATCACTTAGATCACCCGAACTCATCATCTTTTCATCACTAAACACCACACATTTATCAAACTAGGAACCCATCATTGTCATTATACGTGCAAGGCCAAGTAAGAAGGCTTGACACTCGATCATCATACCAACCCTAATCATCATCCAAGTTGTCCCAACATCAAGGGCAACCTTCAAGCCATTCCACATTGCATCAAACCCACCAAATCATCACTTAGATCACCCAAACTCATAATATTTTCCATCACTAAACACCACACCTTCATCAACCTAGGAACCCATCATTGCCATTATACATGCAAGGCCAAGCAAGAAGGTTTGACACTCGGTCACCATCACTACCAAGGCGAGCTCGTAGACTTAATGTTAGGGACCCCGGTCTTGTCCCTAAATACTAAGTCTACGAGCTCGCCTTGGTAGTGATGGTGACCGAGTGTCAAGCCTTCTTGCTTGGTCTTGCACGTATAATGACAATGATGGGTTCCTAGGTTGATGAAGGTGTGGTGTTTAGTGATGGAAAAGATGATGAGTTCGGATGATCTAAGTGATGATTTGGTGGGTTTGATGTAATGTGGAATGGCTTGAAGGTTTGCCTTGATGTTGGGACAACTTGGATGATAATTAGGGTTGGTATGGTGAAGATAGTTTAGGGTTTGGATGGTGGCTAAGGGGAATTTCGAGATTATGAAGTGATGGGCTAGGGTTGGAGTCTTGGATGAGTTGCTAGGGTTTGGAAGAGATGTGAATGAGTGGGATTAGGGTTTGGTGGCTAGCGTTGGCCGAATATGGGAGTGGTTATTGTGATCCCTTGATTGTAGGATCAAATATGGATAGGTGTCACTTTGGGGTTTAGGTTTAATGTTGGATGATGGAAGAAAGGTTTAGGGTTTAAAAGATGGTGATGGGTAGCTAGGGTTGGCTGAACTTGGGAGGTTGAGAGATTTTAGGAAAATTTCCTAAAATCTTGAGATTTGATTGGATAGTGTGGTGGCCGGCTATGTGGTGTGATTTGGTCAACTAGGGTTTCCAAGTTATGGAAACACTAGTATGGAAAGATTGGTAGACGGCTAGGTCAAATTCAAATTAGGCAAGAGTGGCCGAATTTGAATTTGAATGAAGAGGGAATATGTGTTTCGGCTAGGGCTAGGTGAAATGTGGAAGAAGGCTAATTTAGGTAAGTGGCCAATATGGGAAATGTGGGATTCGGCTAGGTCAATGTAAGATTGAATGAAGGATAGATATGGGGTGATTAGGGTTCCTAAAGTTTAGGAATTGGTTAAGGTAAGATGAGATAGTCTTTAATTGACTTGAGTGATTCTAGGGAATGAGAGATTTATGGGATTGGATATGAAATATAGGTTTTGATTGGGATGAGTTAACTTTCCTAAAGTTAAGGAAGTTGCCAAGTAGGACTCTTGAGGGATGGCTAGGGTTTATGGAAGACAAGGAATTCGGCTAGGGCTTTGTTGGATGGATGGAGGCTAGTTTTTGTAAGAGACAATTATGGGAAGATTGAGGCTTAGTGGATTTCGGCTAGGTCAAGAGATATGATGGGTGAGGGAAGGCTAATTTTGGGAAGTGAAGCTTATGGTGTTTTGGCTAGGGTTATGGGGATGATGGAGGCTAGGTCTTATGGGATTGATGATTATTGAAAGTAGGGCAAACAATGTGTAGGTAAAAATATGTGAGTAGGAAAGATCAAATGGGTGAGTGGATTGTGTTTGTGAGATGGAAGGATGCAAGACAATGTATGAACAATGGATGAATAGACTCAACAAAGGAATATGAAAACTCTCTTTATGGTTTATATGGATATTTTGAGAAATCAAAGAATATTAAGATTGAGGCTTAGGATGTCTTTGATTTGTAAGAAAGTAAAGATGAACAAGATGAAAAATATAAGAACAAACAAGAAAACATAAGAACAATGTATTTTTGGATTTTTGAATATAGAATTGAAAACATAGACACAAGATGGATAATTGAACGGAACAAAGAAATACTCATAAGATAGATAGATAAATCACCATTGATTCATGAATTGCACAATGATGAAATAAGATAGATTGAATCACCACCTATTCACGAATTGCAAGGTGATGATTCTCTACTAGGGATTCACGAATTGCACCCAAGTAGCCCAAATGCTAAGTATCGAAAAGTGATCTCAAGAACAATAATCCACCCACTTAGGGATTTACCAAATTTTCAAAAGATGTAAAATGAAATGCCTAAGGGTCCTATTTATAGAGATTACAAAGTGAAAACCCCCAATAGGTCCCTTGAAATATAATTAAATAAAATAAATAAAGATAAATAAATGATATGGTCTTGCATGGCCAATTTGGCCTGTGATATGTCTTGGCCCTTGATTGACCTTGGCTAACCTTGATCTTGAAAGTGGCCCGATCTTTGTTGTCCATGCATGCTTAGGACTTTGTCTTAGGGCGGTTTTTGATGGAGTCCCAACAAGTCGTCGGTGGTGGCGGTGAAGCTGGGTGGCCGCATACTGCGGCGCAACTAGAAAGAATCGGGCCACACCCATTTCGGTTGGGTTACCGCAGGGGAGAGAGAGAGTTGCGTGTGGGGAGATCGGTAGTGGCTGGGGGAGTTGCCGGTGGTAGAGGTGAGGCTAGGCGGCACATAGTGGCGCCAGGCTGGGTTGAAATTCGAATTGGGCATGGGGGAGAATCGGACCAGAGGAGAGAGAGAGAGAAAGTGAGGAAATAAAAAATAAAATAAAATAATTATAATATTTATCACTATTTCAAAAATAAAATCACTATAATATTTATCACTATCTCAAAAATAAAATCACTATAATATTTATCACTATTATATATAAATGAAATCATCATTTCATCATCTTAAAAAAAAAATAATCATTGATGGGACCCACACATTTTTCAACTCAAAATCTAAAAGTCAACAACTCAACATAGTTCATACATTCAAATAACTCAAACTACACTTAATGGGACCCACAAACTCACTCTAATCTCTACTCACAACTATTCACGACACTTCTCAACACCTCTCGCCGTCCAAACCAGCTTTCGCATCGCTCATGCCATCATCATGCGCCTGCTGCCGCGCCCGTCGCCACCTCGCCTAGCTGGTGAGTCTCTCTCTCCGTCTCTCCCCTTCTCTCAATCCTTTTGTGTGTGTTTCTCTCTCCTTCGTCTCTTTTTCTCTTTGGTTAACACTGATTGAAGGTAAGGATCGATGGATAGGGGGTAATGGTTGTAGTCCATTTTTTGCATCTTTCTTGGTTTTGTCTGATTTGGTGGCTTGGTTTTATGAGCTGCTAGGGTTAGGGTTGTTGGATTTGGGATTTTACCACTCGGAGTACTTGGGATTTTATGTTGGTTTTACCGAGTTTGCAAAGTAGAAGGTAAATGGGTGAAACTTACGGTGCTTTTCTATATTAAAACTTCAAAACAAGTAAGAGGAAAAATCTCATCAGTAGCCCTTTGTTAATATCTGCAACATGTATAGGCAGAGCATTATTGTGTAAATTACAACTTTCATTAGTGGTAATGGATTATTAGTAGATCGTACATGATGCTCTTAGACTGCTCATCTTAGGATATGCTCACTGATAATAATTAGTGAAAAGGCTTGCCCTTCTATAGTTGTTTTTTACCAGGTGAGGTAGGGTGAGTGTAGTGGCATTTGTCTAAACAGAGGTTCAAGTCTCCAATGGAGCTTGAGTGCAATCTTCACCTCCTAGCCCCCTACCTTGCTATCTGCCATGTGAAAAAGAAAAGCATGTTCATTTAGAATGATGAAATCATAACGGAGAATATATGGTGGCACATAGTTAATTCAAACTTTCACCTGCATGCTGTTGTTGATACAGCAAAGCTGGAAACTGATGCTGATGATGTTGGCTTGAGGGATGGCAATGCATAATGTCATGATGGAGGATTTATTACTCTGTTTCCCTTTTGGTGATGGCGGTATGAGGTTTGCCTTTTGGTAGCTTTTACAATTTAACGATGTTCATATTATCACTTAACCTTGTTATCAAGCTTTCTATTTTTTGTTTTCAAACATTGTGCTCTTTTACATTGTCTGCATTTTAATGGGAAAGCTGAGTTCTTTTGTTTCCTTTTATCACTGAGTGACGAATTGATTGTGACAGGGTGGCCAAAAATCACCTTAATAGCATCTTATTGCTTTTTAATGTTGACTGACCCTCCTGAGAAATCATCTTTTTAAGCTTACAAACCAAGAAAAGAAATTTCATTTTAGTTGAGGATGATTAACATTCTATAAGTAGTAGTGAGCAATGAACCTCTCATTCCTAGTATTATTACTGCATATAACATTTATTCTCTTATGGTTAGTTATAGTACTTAGTTGTAACTACGATTGAATCCCAAACCCATCTCAACTCATTTCAACTCATCATTACAACTTTTTCAAATTCCAACATAAAATATAATAAACAATTCAACTTTTTCAAATCCCAAAATAATAATAATATTAAAAATTAATATTTCAATAATATTTTATCATCTCAACTCAACTCAGTTCAACATCCAAACACAGCTAGTTGAATGCTCCAAGAGTATTTGGTTGTTGGTGAAAATGGTCCAAAATACATTGGATTTCATAGATGCTGCTGTGTAGACTGGAGCTGGTTCTCAATCCATAATGTGGTCAGAAAGAAAATATTCTTCCATTTTGCTTCAAATGTTAGTTCTTTAAAATTATCAACTTTTTTTTTTTTTTTTGTTGATTGTAAGAGGTTTTATCTTCTGAAGTTGTTATATTGTTTTACTTGGGCTCTTGGTTGTGTTTGGTTTGACACGGACTGTGACCATAAACCACTACCCAGCCTCTCCCTACAGCAGTTAGCCTGTTCAAAGGTGCAAAAAGACTTGAAGATGGATAGTGTTAACTAGTTTATACCTTGAAAAAATAAACTCTCTTTGAAGAGTAGATAAGTTGGAATAACATGAGTTTTTAATTCTTTTTTTCAGCATTAGCTGCTGCCTCCTTTCTTCGATGAGCAGGCGTTTTTAAGTTTGGAAGAAATTTCCATACCAAAAGTACTATCAGTTGCTTTTTTATTCTATATTTTGGTTCATACATTCCAACCCAAGTTTGGAAGAAATTTCCATAACAAAGGTACTATCAGCTGCTGTATCATGTTTTTTTTTTTCAATAGCCATTGATCATTAAACTGCTCTGTTTTTTTCAATTATATCTCTGAATCCACTGTTATTTGCATATTTTCGTGATGTGGGTGGACTTTGTGACCTACTTACATCACCATGGTTATCTGTCCTTAGTTGGTTTTTGATCATTAGTTGATAAAAATATACATAGAAATTAATTGGAGAAGGAATCTTAGATGCTAAACAATGTGCATGCTTTCAATCTACTATTGTCCAGCTAAAGCCCTCTATGGGATGGTGAGAATAATTCCAGTTTATGAATTCTATTTATATTTATGGTCCTATGGATATATATATGTATATATATTTTGATCACTTGCATACTTTCTATTTATGATCCCTCATATTTTCTCTTGTAGCATGGTTTACTATACAATGTATCAAGTGGGCGAATCCTATACTTTTATATTGCTTGGAATGTATCAAGTGGTCAGTACCAACACCTTTCTTGTATTACAGATTTGCTATAAAATATTTCCTATTATTACTTTAATATTGATAATTTGCTTGCAGTTCTTTCCATAAAATGCTAAAGCTAATTGCATGGATTGGTTTCAGGTAAGTCCATTAGTTAATGATATTACTTACTGATATCTAATTTTTGTAAAGTATAGCTGGTTCCCTAGCATGGTATAATAAGTCGTATTCATTTTCCCTTGCTATTTATGAAGCTGGCTTGTTAATTAAGTTCATGTGAGATTTAGGAGTGTTAAAAAATGACTACATGTCAGATGACTACAGTTTATGAGTATTTCAGGAATGGCTCACTTCGCTGTATCTATGTGAATATTTCATGTAATCACAACTGCACAGATGGTTATTTTAGATAAATTTATCCGTTTCTTGGATGATTCATACCAATCACCATGTAGTTCTTTTTCCTTTTTCAGTCACCAACAATCACACCATCATTATACAATCACACTTACAAAATATTTTTTCTTTTTTGTTTGTGTTTAGTAGCTAGTGATTTGGAAAGCTTGTCAGGTGAAACTCATACAGGTTCCCGGTTAATCAAAAGCCGAATATAACGACTGGTTTTAATATATTGTTCAAGGGCTTCAAGAACTTCTCTCAATTGTTTGGTATGTGGCTGGATTAAATTAAATACTAGTACTCTTCATTTTCACAATTAGTTAGGTAATTTCTTAATTTGTACATGTGCTCTATACAGGGCTTATAAAATGATCATAGGTACGTATCATGTATTTAAAAATTTTAAGTTTTGTTTTTTTTTTCACATCATTTTTTAACACTTTTAAATATTTTTAAAAAAAGAAAAATTTCACAATATTAATAAATAATATTTTCTTAATTACTAAGTTAAAAAAAAACTAAATAAATAAAAAAGAAAGAAAACGGGCAAAAAAAAATGGGAGTCCAAAACGGGCTCCTTACCATTTTTCAAACGTTTATCTAATGTCCAAAACGTCTCCAAATCTTCCATAAAACCACTACCATCTCTTCTTCCTCCTTGTCAAGCTTCCCAGCCATAGATCCCAGGGTGTCCTTAAAAGACTGATTCATTATTGACAATATTTGCAGACCTTGGTGTGTACAGAAAAGAGATTCTCCCTAGTGTGCTTCGGCTGTAGGGTCAATGCACTATTTATATTGTAGGTTGTACAGACTACAATCAAGAGGCTTTATGACATAATATTCTAAAGTAAACAGAAAGGCATATACAAAGATATTGATTTAATATTGGTTTCCTTCTTTATTAGCCTTGCCGCATTAAATTGAGGATTCTTTACGTGATTTGTTGAATGTGTGCATATCAGATGAACTATCCTTAACAATTATCATGCTCTTTTGAGCATTGCCCCCAAGCATCTCTAGCTGAAATACATTCCTATCAGGCATGCTCAACTTTTTTAGGTTCATGTAAACAAAAAGGGTAGTTTGGATTGTTAAGTACCTTCTTCTTGAACATATTTAACTTGGTGGAAAGTGCATTAAGGCAAATTCTCCATAAAAAAGTTTTTCCTGCATTTGGAACTTTGAAATTCCATTATTTTGTGTCTGTGTCAAAAATAGTTACTACCTGGAAAAAGAGGAATATGATCCTGTAGGTGATACGTCTGAACACAAAAGTAAGGTCTAACTGCATCTGCGCAATATTCATAAGGGGGCAAACTACACGCCTAGTTCCAGGGCAAGCTACCTAGCCATGCATGTCTTGTCCCATCAATCCACTTAGTCTCTATTATTCTTCAGTCCAACGTACACGTGAACAATCGAGATTCAAGATCACTCGTTCAGCCAATTAAAGGTCATAACTGTCATAATCATGACTGATAGTCCTGCTATATAAAATACATTTGGACACTAGTCTTCATCTCACTTCGAGATCGTTGAGTATTTAATACACTTTTTTCCTTCTTTTGTTCAAGATTCTGAGGAGGTTAAGAGCTCAGAGTTTCACCAACAAAGAGACCAACAACTCCAAAGTAACCCTTAGTATTAAGTTGCTTCATGTAGGTTCACTCCTACGACTACACTAGTAATGTTGGATAAATATATATGGTATGTTTAGGATTTCATATTCTACAATGCACCCACTTTCTTGCTCATGAAAGTGCATGTTTTCTCATTATGGTTATTGACTACTTTGATGATGTGATCTCAAACTGATATGATTTCAAAGTGCTTAGTACTCATGGAATCGGGTTGAATGATTCCCCATACCATTCCTAGAGGCGTGTTGCCACGTGTTTCGCTCTGGTAGGGTGATTTCATGTGTTGATTGGGATGTGGTATTTTCGTACTATTCCACATAATAATGTTGGTAGAGAGAGTCCCTATGTTGATCAGGTAGAGTGTTTCCTTACTATTATGGCGGAAGTATTTCACTTGGTGACTAGATAGAGAGATTCCTAGTGTCGAATTGGTAGAGTGATTCCCCATATCATTTGATGGAAGTATTTCACCTGTTGGCCAAGTAGAGAGATTTCCCATGCCAACTACGTGGAGTGATTTCCTATATTGTTTTGGTGGAGGTGTTCCACGTGATAACCGGGTAAAGAGATTTCTCATGTCGAATTGGTGGAGTGATTCCTTGTACTTGGTGATATGTATGATGATTAATGATTATATTATTTTGCTCAGAAGGTGATTCCTCGTCATACTTCTGATCTATGTGTTTCATTCAAAGGGTGATTTCTCACCTTACCTATGATATGTGGCTTCACTCTTATTTACATGAAACTTGTGCATATTCATTTTCATTGACATTGTCTCTTATGGTTAGTGTTGTTATAGGCTTTTAACCTATTGAGGTTTCATTAGAATCTCACCGTAGTAGTTCCACTACGGTTCCACCCCATGGAACCATAGACTTTGTTGCAGATGTAGCTCAAGAGGGTTATTTTGAGGAAGAAGGACTAGTCCATCATGGGGAATAGACGTAAGGGCTTATCCCCATTGAGTTTAATATCATTATAAATTTGAAGATGTTTATTATACTTAGGCAACGAACAATTTATAGTGTTTCATATTTTGATGTGGGTGATGAACTAATGTTGTTATGTAATTATACTTGGGATAAATGAAATCATAGATAGGTTAAATAGCTATGATAAGATCTCTAATGAGAGACAATGCATGTGAAGATGTAATGTACAATTTAATGTAAAAGAATCGATGAACACATTTGTGCATGGCGAGGAATCACCTGCAAAAGCAAAACACGTGCATTCATAGTCATGGCGAGGAGTCACCCTCTGAGTAAAACACAAATATATCAGTATGGCGAGAAATCACCCAATGAGGAATTAGCTTTGCAAATCTTAAATACACACACACACACACACATGTATATATATATACAGATCACTAAGGTGAGGAATCAACTTCTTCTCAAGAAGGTAGAACTTATCATATGTCATCATATAGAATCTCATCACTAAATCTCAATGCATAAAAAGTTGATTTGCCTGTTTCAAATCATTTAATACACGTCGAAGTATACATGTTATATCAAGGAATGTCTACCTGACCAACCAACTCAAAGACACCATATAGGATATGCTCAGGGAATCTCTCAACCTGTCTGTCAAGTGAGGCCAATATGAAAGCATTCCACTCGATCATCGCGGGAAATCACTCCCACCAATATGAAACTCATGGCAACATATCATAGGCATGGCCTGGAGAATCCTTAGTGATGGGTAAAAATTCATGTTGTTATGTGGCTGCATTGGACGATCTTTGATAAAGTGGCATGATCCACTAAATTGAAAGAATAGTCTACCTTCCTTTATGCATTCTCCAAGGTGCACTCGGTTGCATATCTAGAAGATGCCATTTCTATTGATTGCCCTTATTGGCCCTATGTCTTTACACTTGCCTTTGGCTTGAGTGGCTTCCTTTGTTCCTCTTCTTCTATGGTCTTTGATCCTTGTCAAAGTGAAACCCCTATGGGATAGGCTTTTTTCTTTAGGCTCTACTCAAACAGAGTGTCCTTGCCAACCAACTTTGATACATTCTGAATCTAAAAACCCACCATTGGCTCCTAAATCATGTGGTTTAAGCCCTCCTCAAAACTTTTAGGCCTTCTTTTCCTTGTTTGAAATTACATACTTGACGAAGTATGATAGTTCAAAAAGTCTTGCTACACATTGATGCACAATCATATTTCTCTAGACCAGGTTAGCAGGGTTCCTTGGTTTCGGCATCTCTTATTGACTTCAGGAAGAAACACTAAAAGAATATTTGCTTGAAATGGGCCCAAGAGCAACTTCTCTTCCATCTTCTTCCACGATGATCCTCTCAGTAGCCCACCAACCAATAATTTTGTTGGCCAACTTGAAGGTAGACTACAACACCTTCTGTTCATCTGTGCCTTTGAGGATCTGAAGAATCTCCTCAACATCCTGAATCCAATCTTCAAGTTGGGTCTCCTCTTCCATCAAAGGAGGGAGCATGCATCCAATTAAACTTCTGGACAATGACACTCTCCACATTGGTGTTACTATGGCGACCCATGGTTCTAATTAATCTCTTCCACGACATGCTATGCCATTGTTCAAATAACTATTCAAGCATTTGGATTGGCTTCCCTGTCATTGTATAGTCTATTTAGATTTGCAATTTTACGGATGCGAATGAGGAGGCATCCTTAAAGGTTAGTCTCAATTAAAAATTTCAACATAGTACTTATACAATTAAACACAAATATCAATACGCATTTGAATATAACTAAAAATAATCTGAAGCCGTATTGGACCCCATCCTAGTCGTATCTCACTTATTTTTAAAGTTTGCAGAGTCTAAAGCTTGGCTCGTATACCAATTATCATGCTAAGACTCAAGGGTTAGGTGTGAGTCCCTGTCACAAAAATCAATCATCAAATATCAATGTAAACACCAAACAAAATAAAATCTCAATAATATATCTTTACTGTCTGAAAAAGATGTTATTCCAAGGAAAACATACATAGGCTCCTATAGGTAAAATGAAACTTTAGTAGAATAAATCTCAATAAATTCTCCACTTTCTCAAAAATAATGTTTCAGAACATTATTGCATCGCTAATCAAAAGTCCAATGATAATTCCACAGTATTGTTTGGCATTTATTATAGTTTGCTAAATCACTTGTGTTCTTTGGCCCATATTGTGAGGACCACGATAGTGCATGGATAGACCACCAGCTGATGGCTAGTGGAAACAGAGAAGAAAGCCTTCCATTGATTTGGTGAAAAATGAGGTAGCAGGAATTTACAAAATGCACCTAATCCAACTTGAGGGCGAGCAAAGCTATGTAGACAGCAGGTCTGACACGTCTAGTGTTGGGTGTAACAAAAGATTTACACCCGAAACGGATCAAGCGAGAAAAGGCGCCAACTGTACGAAAGCAAGAAATGCTCGTACCGAAAGGAGAGTTACCCGCCTAAGGCAAGAAACGGTCAAGGACAAGACCGATATGGACGTATGAGCTTTTGGGATAACATGAAAATGCTTAAAAGGCGGCAGTATCATATGCAGAAACTGACACTCCATCTATAAGGTTACATTGAGAGTGAGTTTGCGAAATAATATTACAACTCTACAGATCATATTGTTTGAAACCAAAGGTATGCTCTAGCTCCAGGTGAGAGACCCTCTCTCAAGGAGAGACTGCAAATTGGACTCGAGGCAGGTTGTAGGAGAGTGCATGCCTTGCCCTGCCATTCTGTCTCTATCATCTTGATGTGGGACTACTGAGACTAAATGG
>QEOT01002648.1:284621-315583 GCA_003123785.1 Pterocarya stenoptera
TAAAATTCATAAAAAATAGACATTAAAAAAATACACATTAAAAAATACTTACAAACTCCCATAGGAGCCCCCAGCGGGAGATAAAGCATTATCGATATATTCACAATGTTTTGTGATGGAAAAACTGACAAAAAGTCAACAAACCATTACAAAAAGTTTGATGTGACGGAAGAACTCGTCTTTATTCGACCCAGTACAGTAATTAAACTCAGAATACCAGTCATGGTTTACTAAGGAATCATTACAAAATTATATTTTGGTGGCAGTTGACTTTCGTCACAGAGTATATGTTTGAGTGTCATGATACTTCGAACGTATGAGCCTCATGATCATATGTTTGAATGTAAACTATGATGCTTAATTTAAGTAACAATTCCAATGTAAAAATTGAAAATTTGAATACCACTTCAATAAAATTGTTTATTTGCGATCAGTCTTCTAACAAAATAATTATTTATAATTAAAATTAATTACAAATAATCTTTTAATTGTAATAAATTGATCACAAAAATTCATTTTTCTTATAGTGTATACGAAGACTGGATAATATTCGAGCATGAAGGGTAGTTTCTGCAGTTAATTAAGCTACTATATATATATATATATATATATATGCCATGCGGCATAGTACTAGCTAGGCTATCAAACAGCCGAGAATAGAATATTCCCTGCAGCTGAAATCTTAACTGTGAACAAAAAAANTAAATAATCTTTTAATTGTAATAAATTGATCACAAAAATTCATTTTTCTTATAGTGTATACGAAGACTGGATAATATTCGAGCATGAAGGGTAATTTCTGCAGTTAATTAAGCTACTATATATATATATATATATGCCATGCGGCATAGTACTAGCTAGGCTATCAAACAGCCGAGAATAGAATATTCCCTGCAGCTGAAATCTTAACTGTGAACAAAAAAAAGCCCTTATTATGTTAAAGGCGGTTAAACCCGCCTATAAATAGTGAAGTTAATTAAGTGCATATATAACTAAGGGAGAATTATTTCGGTGTGTGGTGCAAGGCAAGCAGCTGGTGGTGAAAAGAGAAAGGAGAGAATGTTAAAAAAAAAAAAAAATTTAGCAGCTTATACAAAAGTAATTCTATAAAATTATAATATGATTTAATGTAATTTGTCATATTGTAAAATTATTTTTTATTATAAAATAAATCTAACAGATTACATAAAATCATATCAATTTATGTAATTATATACTTTTGTATAATATTTTTATGGTGGTTAGAGTTCTAAATGAAAAAGGATCGAACGAAGAAAGTGGCAGAGGAGAGANTTTAGCAGCTTATACAAAAGTAATTCTACAAAATTATAATATGGTTTAATGTAATTTGTCAGATTGTAAAATTATTTTTTATTATAAAATAAATCTAACAGATTACTTAAAATCATATCAATTTATGTAATTATATACTTTTGTATAATATTTTTATGGTGGTTAGAGTTCTAAATGAAAAAGGATCGAACGAAGAAAGTGGCAGAGGAGAGAGAAAGGTAAGAGACCAGAATAAGACCAATAGAGAGTGTCACGAGTGGTGTAAAAATGTGCAAAAAAGTATTGAAGATAAAGGGGAAATGAATGAAGAAGAAGTACAAGAGAAAAATGAAAAGCGCGCATCGCGTCTTACCGGTACTATAGGTGGAAAGAGTGCCATTAATCCTATGAACAATTTTGTGGATAATTTGTTCATTAATTATTAGTCATTAATTTAACTATTTACTTACTGATTTTTGTTTTCAATTCATAACTAATTGTTTAAATAATACTTTTTTTATTTTTATTTTTAATTAATTATTACTTGTCTAGCTAGTCATCTGTCTGATATTTATTCAAATAACTGAAAATAATTAAAATTGACAAACTTTTGTCATTTTTCATCACTCATTAAGTTGCACAAATTACATTGCTTTAAACACGTCCTTGTAAGGAGCTAATGGAATTATGGAGACAGTGTTGGTCAGTTTTTTATGATTAAAAAACTCAGTCTCTACATGTTCCGATCCTAACATTTGATTATGAGATAGTGCAATACATCTAATGGAGGATGTAGTCCTTCGGTGGACGAGTACCCCTTATTGGCAGGAGACAACTAATTATTAGTCCTATGAGATCACGACGACCATATATGAATAATGGAAGGGAGTAAAGGCCGGGTGCACAACCCACTTAGGGGGAAAACCTAGCATGCATGTTTGTTATATGATACCGTGAACACTGAACGATGATAAATGTGAAAAGTTGGGATAAGACAAGATAAAGATAAACAAAAAAAAGCCAGTTGATAATTTCGGCATTAATTGGTATTCTCTTTATGTCATCATGGCTCAATTATACATACTCAATTTCTGATATGGCTAAGCTAATAATTGTAGTGCTTATGGTATTATACCTTTATTTGGATCAACGCCTATTTCTACATATTAAATTTCTATCTGCTCATTGTTGTATGTCCATTATTATTAGATAAATGTTATTTGTGCACTGATATCAGCTCAATGTAATTATAATATGCTCGTTGGTTCATACTAGTGACACTTTTCCTCTCAATTACTGAGTTGTTCGATTCACCCATACCATTAATATATTAGATGCCACTAGTTATGAAGAATGACTAAGGAATGATCCCGAAGCAGGATATGACCATGATAGAAGCCTCAATCAGATAGTGGGGTAGTTGTACGTGGAAGAATGAGCTATAGTAATGTAGTTTTTACTATTTATTGATTTCGCTTATTGGGAAGAAATAGAAGAGGAAAAAGTGGGGGATGATTTTTAAGAGTGAGATGATGTTTTCCATGGCAGATGTGTAGAATTTCCCCATGGCTGCCCAGAAATCCGTCGTGAGCCTCTGTTTCACCACATGGAAAACAAAGCACGGCCCACTCCCATGTATTCTGTCCGTGTTTTCTTCCATCGCCAAGCGGTGGAAGCTAGCTTCAAACCGAATGCTTCACCACCGCCGTCCACTAGCACCTCCAAAAGCCAAAACAGCCACCACCGAAAGTAACCCTACTGTCGAGTTGTCCACACCGCAATCTCCCACGAAGCTGCACCCCCACGAACTCCCCACAACCCACGGCCACAGCCCTATGTTTAGTCCTACAGCACTGCAGCCTCGGTGCACCACCAACTTAACCCATTTTTCCTCCACCGTGAACCACCGTCATCCAGTCACCTGCTCAAAGAAAACCAAAGATCTCTGTGTTTAAACATGAAAACAGAGCATGGTTTGTGCTCAACCTGTTTCTGTCAGAAGCTGCGCTAGCAACTTGCCACCAGGGCATTGTGGCCTAGCCGTGACACACGGTCCCACGACTTTGCACCACGTCGTCCAGTTATTTCCATTTCTCCTTTGTGTCACTCGACGATATGATTCCTCTCGGTCCCTTTCCGATTAAACTCTCTCTCTGAACTCCGCCACGTGCCACGAAGGATGCCTCCGTGAGTTCATCGTTGCCAGCCGCTGGATTCTTTTTGCTTGGTGTCTGGTTTCTGCTCGCTTCACCAGCATGATGCCACTGTCGCCGATCTTGATTTGACCGCCTATAACGGCACTCGCATGACCTGCTTCTCTCACACGGTGGTCTTTATTTTGTTGGTAAGCTGCAGCTCGAATACTTCTAGTTCTACACTTTGTGCTGCTTTGAGCCACTTTTAGGTTTTACATTCTAGTATTAGTAATTTACGGCCATGCCCTTAGGCAACTCATGGCAGATATAATGTTATCGGCTTGGGGTGATTTGGGTTTAATAATTTTGGTGTCAAGTTCACGTGTTTTCATGGACAATATTATAAGTGTATAGGTTTTGAAGCAAAATGATTTAACCGTGCAATTGTTTTGAGGAACTATGTGGAAATCAAAGTATTTGGGAATAATGATATTTTAGGGCTAAGGGAATTTTTAGATTTTAGAGGAATTAAAATAGGCGATTTAAGTATTTCAAGTGTAAATACGAGGTATCTGTTCAATTGGAGATTTACTCAAGTTATATGATTTTCTATAGGTGATGATTGATATTTGTTTGACACTATTGTGAAGATATTCTGAAGAGATAAGAAGTTCAGGTAAGTGGAGTTCTTATACTAATTAATTTTGCATAAAAAGAAAATGAAACGAGGTTGATTTTGAAAATATGCATGTTTGTTTTAAAAAGAAATCTGTAAACAACCTCAGATATGTGTTCTGCATATGCATGAAATCTGTATAAGAGAAAACATTTTCTTTCATGACTAGTGTAGACATGAGCTAATTTTATACATTCTGTATCTGAATTATGCAAAAAGAGCGAATATGAAAATTTGTGTATAAATTATATTTTTTATCCTAGCTTGATTGGATATCAGTGTGTGTGGTGCAGGAGAAGGGATGACAGAAGAGCATAATTATATGGCAAATGAGTAGAATCACGATTACCACAGGTATGTTTATTCTTCTTCTTGTTTTTACTACTCTCTCTTCTTTTAATATAGAGTCCTCCTAGGGACACACAGGGATTCATTTGTATCCCTATCAATTCTCTTTGAGATATATGGCAAGGCCTTTATGTAGCATTGCAGACAAGGCTTTTGGGAGTAAAACTTGTAAAGAGGAGGTGCAAGCTGGTCAGACCCAACTACAAGGTATCCTCTTTTTGGAGATTGTGGTATTCTATTTGGGTTACTAGAGTATGGATCATTCTTTTGTATTAGATTTTGGAAATTAGATTGTTTCATTGTATTTAGGAAATTTATAGTTTATGTATTACTTGGAGAATAACCCGTTTAGGCCTTACTTTTTCTTAGTTTTCTTTTTTCCTAACAACAAAAGGAAAAGGCTGATAATACTTTTTATTAGTTTAGAAAGTTTTTTTTTTACTTGTATTAGTTCAGAAAGAGTTCAAATACATAAAATTGTTTCCGTTTTTGGGTGCCTATTTTTTTGCATTTTTAAATTTTGTGGATGGTATATTGTAAATTTAAATTGCTCAATTACCAATATTTGTAAGTGTCAAAAAATACAATCTCTAAAATGTTGGGACTATAATTTATCGGCATTTGTAGAAGTCGGTAATTAAATAATGCTCAATTACTAGCATTTGTAAGTGTCGATAATACAATCTTCAAACGTTGGGACCAAATAAATTTATTGGCACATGTAGACGTCAGTAAAATAAAACTACATCTATTCATGGGTATCGAAAAAATAAATAACTGACTAACTACTTCATTTTCAGCATTTGGAAGCATCGGTAAAACCGTCTAGAACGTCGGGAGTATACAAATTTGCCAATGCCTGTAAACGTCGATAAAATAAACTACCTCGGTTGGTGGGTGCCTATTTTGGTGCTGACAAAATAACTACACAATTACTAGCATTTGTAAGCACCGATAACAATCTCCAAAATGCCAATACCAAAATAATTTACCGACGCTTATAGACGTCAATAAAATAAAAAACAATTACCGGCATTCGTAAGAGTTGGTAACACAATCTACAAAATGCAAGTACCAAAATAATTTACTAGAGTTTGTAGACGTCAGTAAAATAAAAAATGATTACTAACATTTGTAAGTGCAGTAACACGGTCTACAAAACGTTGGGCGCAACAAATATTAAAGGCACTGGTAGATGCCGGTGAAAAAAAAAAATGTTGGGGATGAACTGGTCGCAACATAATGCACAAAATGTCGGTAACAAAAAATGGGATGATGGAGTTTACATAAATGCTAGAAAATAATATTCCCAACCCTTACGTGTTGGCGCTTGAGTTCTGTTTGTAAACAAACACCGATAAAACCATTACCGGCGTTTGTTTTCAAATTGTAGGCATTTATGGGATGCCGGCAAACTACCATTTTTTTTAGTTGCATGTTTACATACTAGTATATGTTCTCTACTTGTTGAGCTGTTGATAACTCACCCCTTATCTCCACAATATTTTCAAGTGTTTCGAATGTTACAGGTGATGATCAAGAATAGGAAGCATGGGTATGACTATGTGAGTATAGTGAATTAAGTGCAAAGAGTTACTTTGATTACTGGAGAATTGTAT
The DNA here is from genome assembly GCA_003123785.1 of Pterocarya stenoptera. Taxonomy (NCBI): domain Eukaryota; kingdom Viridiplantae; phylum Streptophyta; class Magnoliopsida; order Fagales; family Juglandaceae; genus Pterocarya; species Pterocarya stenoptera. Next base: position 290,672 of record QEOT01002648.1, read on the forward strand.
TTAGCAAATTTGTTTTGATCTGTTGACTTAGGTTATTGGGATGTTTTGAGACTTTGTGATTTCTCAGATTAATTATACTGGAGTAGCTGATGTGAAACAATGAGTATATGTTTGATAGAGAGTTTTGGAGTATATATACTATGTAGTTGGAAGACGATTTTAAGAGACAGGAGCTAACTCCTTAGATCTACGGGTAAGAGACGTTACAGTTGGTATCAGAGCCAGGTTTAAGATTCTGCATACTTTAAAAATGATTTTGATGAGAGTTAAGGTTTCAAATTCTGTAGGCTTTATGATATGAGATTTTGGAAATCTAAAGTTTTGGATTCTGCAGACTTTACGATTGATTTTTATGAGAGTTAAGGTATTAGGTTTTATAGACTTTAGTATATGAGTTGCTCGATTGAGGTTGTAGATTTTGCAGACCTTAATAAATGACATTTATGAGATTTATTGTTTTAGATTTCACAGACTTTAAGAAGTGATCTCGATAAGGTTTGAGGTTTGGATTATGATTATGTAAATCTTAAAAAATAATTCATTTGATATTTAAGGTTATACATTCTGCAGACTTTAGGAGAACGATTTTTATAAGATTTGTGGATTTAGATTATGCAGACTATGGTTTATCGGATTAAAAGTTACGGAAACCAGAGACTTTGTTACGTGATTTTAATTAAGCTTGAGTATTAATATATATTTATATATATATTTATATATGTCGGCATGTGTAGGAGTTGACGAAACAGTTTGAGCTTTCTTCGCCTCCCATGCTTAGGGCTGTAATCGAGCCGAGCCGAGCTTTGGCTTGTCGAGCTCGGTTCGACTCAAAATACTCGAGCTCGAAATTTTTTTTATTCTCTGTTCAAACTCGACTCGATAAGATAAATTCTTAACTCGAGCTCGTCCCACAAACGAGTTCGAGTCGAGCCGAGCTCGAGCTCGAGCTCGAGCTTGAATTGTTTTTTTTTTTTTAATAAGATTTAATAATTAATAAAATAAAAAAAATAAAATAAAAGACCTAATATTGAATTTATACAACTAACAAGTATACCTTTATTGAATTATAAAATCTTAAAAAATTTATAAATAATTAAAATATCTAACTAGTTGATATTTATCCAAAATAACAATATATTAGCCTACATATATTATTAATACATACACTTAATATGATAGCATATATCTATTTCATATATGGTTTTCACATATTAGTATATAACATTATTAAATTTTATCGATTAATTATTATACAAATTATAAAATATACCTATAAAGTATATTCACTATATAGACATAAGTAATTAGATTACATATTATATATTTAATTATAAAAGTGGTATGCTTATATTATTAGCTAATACATATATATGTATATATACATAGATGTATGTATATATTTATCAATATATGAATGAGTTTTAATCGAGTCGAGCTAACGAGTCGATTCAAGTATAAACGAGCGAGTCTTAACCGAGTCAAGTCGAGTTTTATCGGGTATGTGTCATTTACTAATCGAGCGGGTATATGCTTTCACGAACGAGTTTTTTTTTTTCACGAGTCGAGTTCGATTCGAGTTTAGTCGAGCGAGTACCGAGCGAGCTATCGAGTAGACTGGTTCATTTACAGCCCTACCCATGCTTTAGTTTCTGCTACCCTTGATATTCAATCTAAGTTATGTCGGCTTGAGAATATCAAGGGTAGACAATGAAGGCAACCGCCACCCTTGATATTCACTGATCTCATTGCTGCCGGCCCTTGAAATTAAGTACTAGATTTTATGGTTTTTTTTTTCCTTCAATAAAATCTACTTTTTGTAATTAACTAATATATATTATATTATATATAGCATTGACAAATCAAGATTAGTGAAACATAGTGCAGTTGCACTGTCTTCTGCATGATCGATAAATCTACTCCACACTTGAATTAGAGATCAATCTGATGATCAGCGAATCACGAGTCTTGATACTACCGGAAACTCGAAGATGACGAAGAACTTGAAGAAACAGTTTGGGTACCCAAATGATCAGTAGTACTTGCAGAAACAGTAGTACCGAAATTCTCGACTTTGTCGTCCGATGAGGCCTCATTAATAACCCCGTCATTGTTCTTCATATCAATTCCTTTCTTCGAAAATATACGACAGAGAACCCAATTTTCCACTTGATCTAAATTATTAGGATTCTGCAAGAAATTAAATCCAATTTTATTAGTTTGGCATGCGCCATGACAAACATGTACGTACTTGCCGAGAGAGAATATTGTAAGTACTGCATGCAGCTACAATATTAATTATTGGTCTGAATTAGAATTAGAAGTATTATTACTCACTTGGGTAATTGACTTGTCATATTGTAGCTCTTCATGTGATAAAATGCAAGCTGTAGTTCCTGCATCGACAAGACGGTATTCATGCATAATCCAATCACTTTTAAATCCTTGGGAAGGCTTCCCTCTGTAGAAAACCAGAGTCTTTTTCATCCCCATTACACTCTCCCTTTTAGAAGACACGATTTTTTTGTCGGAGCCGGTTGCCTTCCAATAACCAGAGTTAGTTGTTCTTTTGGTTCGGTTCGAGTTTCGATACTTTGCTTCCTTGTGGCTGAAAAAGTACGTCTCTTGCTCCAAATTACCACCTACGTATGCATATTATATATATTATACTGATCAGTAAAGTTAAAATTATCGTGCATATATGCATGTTGGTGTGCCACTTTTATTTTAGCAATTAAGAAAATGATCAGCTAAAGCAACCATTAAATTAAAGTTTATGAAAAACAAGAAGCTGGAAGAAAGGGGAAATGGTGCTGCATGCACTGCTAGCTGCTACGACTAAGTTGGCCAGGTCAATGTAGAAAATGATCAGCAACGGTCGTGATGCTTTCGCTGCTAGAACTATAGATGTATTCCAGGAGGCCGTGCGCAGCGAGAGGCGAACTCCAGGCTAGCTTACGAATGAATGCAGTTAAGTGAATTATCATTTCTAAAATTCTTTTTATTGGTGCTTAACGGGCTTGTACGTTTGAACTTAAATGCATGCATGCTTATGAATCAACAGTAGTACTAGCTGAGAGATTAAAGATTATCAAAACTGATATTACTATATATATATATATAGAGAGAGAGAGAGAGAGAGAGAGCATATATATATGCGCAGTTGGGTTTATGATGAAGAATTACCAGGCAAATCCCAAGGATCGTACTCCCAGACTTTGATCTGATCAGGAATGATTGAGGCAGGCAAGGGGCATGAGAAGACCTTGCTTTTTAAGTAATGGAAGACCAGCTCTTCGTCTGTCGGCTGGAACCGGAAACCAGGAGGCAGTCTGGCTACACCATTCCGAGCAAACTTCATGAACTTGTCCATGAAAATTAATTAAAACCCCTTCTAATTTACTTCAATTCTTTCCTACGTATTGCCAACCCATTTTTTGATTTTATAGTTGAACTAGAAAAGAGAGAGGGTTCCTTCTTATGAAAAAGAGTGGGCCATGCAGGAGACAAAAGTTGGGACAATCGCACTATACTACATAATCTTCTAGATCTTTTTATGTGAAGTTGGCCCTTCATTAATTTTGGCGTTTTTCTTTTGAAAGTAAGCATTAGCTTTGAGTTAAGAATGGATGGGTGACTCTCCTATCAAAAAAAAAAAAAAAAAAAATGGATGGGTGACTCATAAAGGTTAGTTTGCGCCGCATAATTTCAACCCCACGATCGAGCAAGCGTTTTACAGACCATACTTTCTTCCTTGTTGCCGAACTCTTAGAAACCGATGAGTCTTTCTTACATTGGTACTTTCCTTCGTTGTGAAGATGTTGCTTTTTCAATGTAACCGATTCTTTTTCTTTCTCAAGCAAATCGTGTATATATTAATATTTTTGATTTTTTAGACTAAAAGATATATATATTAATATTGGAAAAAGGGATGTAGTGAGGCCCAACAAAAACTCCTTTACAATTATTTTTAGAAACCAAATAAAAAAATAGAGAAAAATGAATGCTACGTTTCTGGGTTTCCTTGGCAGATCAATTAATATAAGTAAGGAAGCCCTAAAATATATATATATATGTGAGAAAAGATATATGCGACTGTGAATTATTCAACCATCGCGTAATCGCTTTGAGAAAAGTGAATAAAATATGGGATTCATATGAAAAAATTAATTTTTTAATAGTAGACCCCACTCTTTTTTAAAGCTATTACACGACATTTACACATTTTGTTTTAATTTGCACGATGCATGATCTATAAAGGCAGGCCAGGTGCTTTTGTAGGTTAATTTAGATATCTCATTGGATAGATCCCCACTCTTTTGCTTGATTGAAGGCACGAAAATATTTAAAACAAACAATAAAAATGCAGATCCTATAAACCTGTGAAGGTGTGGCTAAGAGCATTGGTATTGTCAAGTCTAAAATTTGACTAAAAGTTGAAGTTTTGACTAAAGTTAAAGCTATTGAAGATATTAATCTACATTAGACTATTCATTCAAAAGTCAAAATATTAATATAATATTATGTATTTTAATAATAATATTTTTTTAATAAATATTTTTTATATTTTGCAAAGACACTCCATTTATTAACTAATAATTTAATTTTTATTTAAAATTATTGTTTCCCAACTATTTTTTATATCAACCTAATTATCCAACATAATATAGCCTTATTTATAAAAAAGTATTTTCTAGAAAATCTAGACATAATATAGCCTTGTTTACTAATGAAAGTTTTAAAAAGAATTTAATAAGACCTAGTTGATTATTTTTTAATAAAATATGGATTTGATGGGTGAATAGTGACTCTCCAACTTTGAAAATTCCTTTAAAGGTATTGTAGCTCAAAGTCCAAGTTAAAGGTTTTAGCTAGTCTAATGCAGGTCATTTATACAAAACTTAGCTATATTTTGGTTTCACTGGCATTTGGCTAGTCCAGTGCCAGTACTCTAAGAGGGGGAAGGGCATGACCTAATACATGCCTTCCTTCCCATAAGAGAAGGAGAATTAGGCGATGTTTGGAAACATTAATTTCCATCTTATTACATTCAATTTCTAAGCATCATTCAAATACAAACAGTTTCAAGCTAATCATTACAATTTTCTCAAACGTCTAAACAAAAAATAAAAACAAATCAACATTTTCAAACTCCAATACAAAATTTATATTAAAAAATTATTTCTAACAATATTTTAACTTTATAATATTTTTTATTCAACTTTTTCTCTCTCATTTTCAAAACCCAATAAATATTTACGAAAACTCTATGCGCAGTCACTTTTGTGACTTCTTGTGCACTCCATTAATGTGATTGGCTACGCTATTTTTTTTAATATAAAATAACTGTCACTACAACACAAATAGTCTTTTGTGACAGAAGAAACCATCACAAAAAATAACCAAAACGTCACTAAAGACATTTGGTGACGGTTTGAAACCGTCACCACGACCTCACCTAATGTGCGTTACAGAAAACATTTTGTGATGCTTTACTGTTGAACCGTCACTAAAAATATTTTTAGTGACGGTTGGAGGTGTTTCGTTCGGAAGAACGTTCGAACGTTCTATTTTTTGTGACAGTTCAAAACTGCCACAGAAAGTAACGTTCGAACGTAAATAGTTACGTCCGAACGCCAACCCGAGCAGTTGACATTCGAATGACAGAAGTTGACATTTGTTGATTATTGTTCGAACGTATCATATTTACGTCCGAACGTTAACTGCATTAAACGTTCAAATTTTCATTCGAACATTAATGGAACAATGTTCGAACATAACGAGAATAACGTTCAAACGTTTGTTCAAACGTTAAAGAAACATTTGTTTGAACGTTTTGTTCGTTCGGAGGTGAGTACGTTCGGACGTTTACAAGTACGTTCCAACGTTATGTAGTAATTTTGTATAATTACGTTCGAACGTTTGTTAAAATGTGAAATAAAGTTTGAACGTTTTTTGTTTACATTCGAACGTATAGATCAGAAATACTAATTTTATAAAATTAAAAAACATATCAATTGTATCATATTATATACCATAAATATTTTACAATTAATAATGTGTTATAAACTTTTAAAATTAAATACTAAAAGTTATATATATGAATAAAATTGAGATAATACATTTTTTTTTTCGCCCACCCCGTTGTTGTTGCAATGACATAACACACTCCATTTCCACCATCATTTCCCGTTGAACTTGCTCTTGGACTTCACTGCGAATTCTTTCCTCCTGATCTCTCTGTTAGACCTGCAAACGCGTCTCTAAATGAGATTGTCGCAGTAAGAGAGACTTGAACTCTATTAATTCATCATATTAATATGTTTCTAAACATATTAATTTATCAATAAACACCATAAATTCACAAAATATTCACAAAATTCATAAGGAATAATCACAACATTTATAATCCATACCACAATATTTTTACAATATTCCCACAATAATATTTCTAAACATATTAATACTCATCAACAAATACCATAAACTCACAAAATATAAATACACTTAATAAACAATAATTACAATATTTCACAATCCATATCACAACATTTTCACAATATTTCCACAACAAAGTTATCTAAACATAACAATATTCCCACAATAATGTTTCTAAACAAATTAATGCTCATCAATAAATACCATAAACTCAGAAAATATAAATATACTTAATAAAAAATAATTACAATATTTCACAATCCATATCACAATATTTTCACAACAAAATTATCTAAACATATTAATTCATTAATAAACACCATAAACTCACAAAATATTAACAAAATTCATAAACAATAATCATAACATTTATAATCCATATCACAAAATTTTTACAATATTCTCACAACAATGTTTCTAAACATATTAATACTCATCAATAAACACCATAAACTCACAAAATATAAATACACTTATTAAACAATAATCACAATATTCCACAATCCATATCACAATATTTTCATAATTTTTCCACATCAAAGTTATCTAAACATAACAATATTCTCACAACAATGTTTCTAAACATATTAATGCTCATCAATAAACACCATAAACTCACAAAATATAAATATACTTAATAACAATTAATCACAATATTTCACAATCCATATCACAACAGTTTCACAATATTCTCACAACAAAGTTGTCTAAACATAACGATATTTTCACAACAATGTTTCTAAACATATTAATGTTCATCAATAAACATCATAAACTCAAAAAATACAAATATACTAACTAAATAATAATCACAATATTTCAAAGCTATATCACACCATTATCACAATATTTTCACAATAAAAATATCTAAACATAACAATATTCTCACAACAATATTTCTAAATATATTAATTCATCAATAAACACCATAAACTCACAAAATATTAACAAAATTCATATACAATAATCACAACATTTATAATCCATATCACAACATTTTTACAATATTTCCACAACAATGTTTCTAAACATATTAATGCCCATCAATAAACACCATAAACTCACAAAATATAAATATACTTAATAAACAATAATCACAATATTTCAAATCCATATCACAACATTATCACAATATTTCCACAACATTTATCTAAACATAACAATATTCTCATAACAATGTTTCTAAACATATTAATTCCTTAATAAATACCATAAACTTACAAAATATTCACAAAATTCATAAAAAATAATCATGATATTTCTAATCTATAATATCCATGCGCCATTTTCACAATATTCCTCAAAATCAAGCCATAAACATATATAACTAAAGTTTAGAAATATACCTAGCACTTTTTAATATCTTCTTACAAACGATAAGCTTTCAATTTTGCTAAAATAACCACCTCCTTAAAAAAAAAAAACAATACTAACTCGTTAGAGACATATAAATATATATATATAAAATACAAGAGAAATATCATAAAATTACAAATAATGAAAAAATGGTTTTTCCTTACCAAAATAGTTTCAAAATCCTAGCCCTCAATAATCACTCTCTTTAACAATTTAGATGTGATCTCTCACTCTAACTCTTTCTAACAATAACAATACTCTCTCTCTCACTCTAACTGTAATGGCCACAGTTTTTTTTTTAAGTTAAAGATTTTAAATTATTTTATTTTTATGTTTATATTATTAGTACTATTATTATTATTAATTTTAATTCTTAATTATTTACAACCTTCAGATTTTCAGCCGGTTTCCGTTTCAAATATTCCTCAACGATCTCTTCATTTCCAAACGTTACAACGTAAGCATTAATTCAATTTATACTCCATAATCTTCGTAATTTCAGCAATGCAGCAAATATCCTATCTCCTTTATTCTCTGATTCTGTTCTTTTGCATCAAGTAAAATCTCCCTTGATCTCATCCATCGTGCTACTGGGAAAAAAAAAAAGAAGAAGAAAGAAAATATTTTGTCCGTGCTCAACGTTTGTTTTTCCTCTGGTGGTAAGCCTTACTAGTTTGCTATTTTCTCTCCCTTTCTTCCATTTGTTTTCGTCAGTCTAACAAACAAGTATTTTGCTCACCTTAGTTTTTGCTCCATCTTGCCTTTGGAAGAGTAGAACTCTGTCCAGCCGTGTTTATCGCCTGCCTTCTTCTCGCACAAAGTCGCTTCGTACACGATGAGTCTTCAAGCTTTTCCTCGTCTCGGTTTCTTTGAGAAAAAAATTCTTTTTCTGAAGCTATAAGTGCAAAACTCTATTCTTATGACTAAGTTCACGTTAGTGTCTTATCCTTTTCTTTTTTCCAGAATAATCCATTCCATCCTTACCTTTCTTTCGAACTTATCTCTTATAGTCAAAGTCAATCTATGTAAAATTTATTCATAGTTGCTTTTTCTTTTCTGTCATTAGATAAGAGTTGTACGAAAAGGTGTATATGGTAGATGGTTTTAAATTGATTTTGCAAATTTGCCCTTTAAAAAATACATTTTTTTTAATTAATGTTAGAGGTCTCTAGAAGCCTCATGGGTTGACCAAAACGTGTTGGTCTGCAGAATTCTTTTATTTTATATTTTTTGGCTTTTGAGGGCATATGATAATCGGGTTTAACTTGTTCTATTTATGTGAGTTTGGGCTTTCAACTGGATTTAATTTAAACTTAAGTATTTTATTGTTAAGTTCAGTATAAGATAATAATAGGTTAAAGCTTAACAAAACATTTTAGATTGTTTAAGTTATGATTTTTCTTCATTATTTGTTTTGATAGATTTTAATATAAATTGCTACGGGGTTATGATTTAAAACAATAGATAATTATTTGAATTTAAAATAATAATAATATTTGTTTTGGACACAATAAAATAGTTATTAAAGTTGTTATTACTATAGTGAGTTCAATTATTAAATGGAATGTCAAAGTATGACTCCTAGAATTCTTAGTGACGTATAGTAATTTTTATAGGCAACGGAATATGAGGAGATTATTCGGTATCATTATTTCGAGGTAAGTAATTTGATCATAAATTAAGATTAGCATATAGTTAAACTATTACTATTAAAGCCAGTTCTTTGATAGTCGTTCTTTTTATGTACCAAGCATGTTACGATCTATATAACATATCAGTCATCATAGCATATGATTATGTTAATTTTTTCCATCATGTTTAGTCATCAGCATTTTATAGTTAATTATATTAGTACGAATGTCATGCATATCACGTTACATAAGACACGTAAGTTATTTTAATTTCAAGTGTAGGATCAGATCAGTTAATCAGATGGCTTTTCAGTTCAATATTCAGGGTGGATGTGCAAGCCACGACTCAAGCATGGTCCACCGTAGTATGTCAGAATACTACTCAGCGGCTCCCCTTGCTGCAGCGGGATGTGGGGCCGGTGCACAACCTTGCACACAGGGTTAAGTGTGTGGGCCAGTCAGATTAGTCAGTTAATTCAGAAAAGTCAAGACAGTCATGCATAGCATGAGCATGAGCATGATATGACATGAATTTTATTCATCATGATATGACAAGAACTTTATTCGATATGAAAATTTTATTAAAGCATTTCAATTATTATGTTTACGTTGTGGTGAGTTCTTACTGAGTCTTCGACTCATTTTAGTTTTATCTTATTTTTTTTTACCACCAGGTGAGGAGAATGAGGACTACGAGCAGGCGGGCCAAGTTTAGAAAGAGCAGACTAATGAACCTTAGACTATGATTTCTTTTAATTCAGTTGGTTTGGAAACTTGGACATGACTATGTTTTTTTTTTTAAATGGTTTAACTGAAGTTTTCTTTTGGAATGAACAATTTTTTTTTTTAATTTATGTAAGTCTCTTACCTGGCTTTAGTTATGTATGTACGTGACATTCCTAAACCTAGGGAAGGGGATGTTACACTAACCCCCTCTCTCTCTCTCTAACCATCTCTCAATCGAACTCTCTATCTCTCTAACCCTCTCTCACTCGAACTCTTTCTCACTCTAACCCTCTCTCACTTGAAATCTTTATCTCTCTAACCCTTGCTCACCATTCACCCTCTTTCTCTCTCTCTCACTCTCTCTATTTCGTGCACGGGGGAAACAGAAATGACTCTGCTTCCTCCCGTGCGTGTTTTCATGTAAAAAATATTTCATTTGAATTAACGTTCGAACGTTTAATTTATACGTTCAAACGTTATTTTCAAATTTTTAACATTCACGTTCGAACGTTTAATTTATACGTTCGAACATTACTTTCAGCCTTCCAAATTTTCAGCATTCACGTTCGAACGTTTAATTTATACGTTCGAACATTATTTTCAACCTTCCAAATTTTCAGCATTCACGTTCGAACGTTATTTTCAACCTTCCAAATTTTCAGCATTTACGTTCGAACGTTTAATTTAAACGTTCGAACGTGAATGCTTAGCACAGAAGATGATAATTGTGCGGGAAATTTTCCGCCCACATTTTTCCAAGTTCAAATGTAAATAATGCACGTTAGAACGTAAATATAACTTGATTATTAATAGTTGGAAATAAAAAATAATCTAGTATATATATAATATATATATTATATAACATATTCATAATTACTATTATATATTATAGTTGCATAATATATTATATACACTAAATAGTAGTGTATATAACATCACTACAAGGGGAGTCACTCTAATCCCTTGATTAATTTCACTAGAATATATAATCCCTTGATTATATATTGTATAAAATATTTTAATATTATAATTGATAATATACAATATACTTTTGGTCTAATAGTTAATATAATACTTATACTATATATACTAATTATTAATATATAGTACTTATATAATAGTTAGTGTTATATTATTATATAACTTATATGAGTATAATTGTCATAACTTATTAATATACATATAGTTACTTCTAATTTTGCACTATTAATTATATAACTTGTTACCTTAAGTTATGACAATTATATAAGTACTAGCAATCCCATAGCAACCCCACATTTGAACTTCTAAGAGGTATGAGTCAAGCTTCCACATCTATTGTTTGGTTTTATGTTCGAATGGGTTGTGTTTGGGGGGCTATGGATTTCGAATCTGAAATCCCTCATTTTGTTGTATTCCGTAGAAATAGCATCAAAATAATCGGTAGAAATGATTGGGCTTCACTCCTTAATCATTTCTACCGATTAAAACAAATGATAACATCTAGATTTGGTTTTTTCGTTCGGGGCTAAGTCAACTCAGCCATGGCTATTTGGCGTGTTCTCGTTCAAACTAACTCTAGTCCGTTCGAACGCTCAGTTTCCAAATAGATTTATTTCTATTCAAATAAAATAATTTTGTTCGAATGAATACAAATTGCAGATTCGAATGAACAGAACATTCCATTCAAATAAATTTTACTAGTTCGAACAGAATATGTTTCGTTCAAATTAGTTATTTCAATTCAGTTCAATATAGTATAACTCTTCAATAATATAATTTAATTTAAATATTATGGTTAATTATATTCTTACTTTCCTTGTGGTTAAACAGTATACTAATGACATTTAGCGGAAGAAAACATGCAAGAGATAAGGCCGGCCAAAGCAGTGGAGCAACTCATGCTCAGGAGATGAGGCCTATACTTGTCGAGCGTGAGATCATTTTGTATGACTTCTCCGATCTTTCATGGGATGGACAGAGCATATAATCCATCTTCATCAAGCGGGGATGGACACCGATCTGTCAGCAATGGGGGACTGCATATCCAGAGATGGTCGGTGAGTTTTACCATGCCATGGGAGAGGATAAAGTTGATGCTCTGCTCTATACCCTATCGGTTCGGGGAGTGAGTATTACTTTCTCTCCCTGCATTATTGTTGAGTTCCTTGACATCCCGCGCGTGGGCGACGCATATCCTGTAGCGGCTACACCGGGACCAGCGGCTGAACCATCTGATTCCTACACACTGGCCGCATCCTCCATGCTAGCCCCGAATGTAGAGCCAGATGCTAGTTCGGATGGTAGTGAGGATGAGGATCTACCTGATGATGGTCTCACAAACGATCAGGTGCGTCATCTAGTGCGAGACCTTTCGGCTCCTCCATATGATGGGAGCAAGGTAATCTGACAGGCCGATTATATATCATTTTTCAGAATGCTTAATTTGATTGTTGGCTATAACATCAATCCAGAAAAAACACAAGACTGATTTCGGGATTGATTGAGCCAGATTTTTATTGCGGATAGCACGGGGGGACCCCATTGATCTGGCATTGTATTTCTTTCTCTGCATTCGATCGGAGTCACGCTATTCCAGTGGAGGTAGTCTACCATTTGCACTGCTGATATCTAACCTCGTACTCTGATCGGGGTTTACAGTGTCTACGACTGAACGGAGGTCGCCACAAATGGGGCCCCTTAACAAGATCAGATTTAGCAAGAGCAAGGGGCACTTGCGGAAGACTGCACCAGAACAGCCTAGTGCCTCGCCCATCGATCCAGCTTCTAGTAGTACTGCCGCTATTGAGAGACAACCTCCTGGGGCTACTTTGGATCAGGTACGAGCTCTGTTTGTTGAGTTCGTTGAGCCCATCATGGAGAAGCTTAGGGATCTGGATAGACGTATTAAAATATTACAAGAGGATGTTGATCTACTTAGCAAATAGATCGTTTTAGTTATTATTTTACTTTTTTATGTTGTAGTGAACATTATATATTTAAGATGTAATTAATGTATGGTTTTTATTTTTCGTGTTTGCTACCTTGTTTGTTTTTTTCATTTTACTTGCCGTTCATGATAATATAAAAAATGATACTATCTTTAAAGTTATATTTATATAAATTTAACACAAAAGAAATCACTATAAAGTTTTGAAATTAATTACATAAAATTAATTTATGAATTTATAAATATTTTAACTCACCGCAAATCATAATATATAATATATACACAATTTTATATTTTGAAAATGATAACAAATTAATGAAAAAAATATTTATTACTTTAATGGAAAAAATATATGCACAAATTAATGATGATAAACATATTAATGGAAAAAATGTCTATTCGAACAAACAAGTTTAAGTTCGAACGGTTTTTCTTTTTTGAGACGATTTTGTTCCTTACAAAATATCTTGTTCGAATGGATATTTATCCGTTCAAATGAATTTAGTAGCTCAGGTATTTTTGGAGAAAATGACTTTTAGGGATGACATTTAATTCGTCCCTAACAAATTCCGTCCCTAAAAGTCAAATTTCTTATAGTGAGTATATATGAGAAAGGTTGTTGGAGCGTTGGTGTTGATTCAAAGGGATAGAGAAGAAAAAAAGATTATCGAGCTGGAGAGAGAGAGAGCATCGGGGTTAGGGGGAAACTGAGAAAAAACAAGGGGGAAAAGGTTTGAATAATGATAGGGTTACTACCTTACTACTACCAATTTACTACTCTTTTTGTATTTGTTTTTTTTTTTAATTTTATTATTTTACTTAATAATTAAAGAAGTGAGTATTAGTAAAATTATATATTTTTTTAATTTTTTCTTAGTGATTAAGGATGTTAAAAAAATACCTAAAAGAAAATGATAAAAAAATAAACTTGAAATACACTTGGATAGTAATAGGGTACTAACACTATCACTATCCAAAAGGTTTTGGGATAAAATTTAAACCGGGCTTTTCCCGGCGGTTTTATTTCGCCGTGGAAAGATTGAAGTCAAGCGGGTATTTTCGTTTCTTGTCTTTTGCAGCGGTTTTGTATTGCCGCCAAAACTAAAATAGGGAAAATGAGATGTTTTGTTTGCGGCGATAAAAACCGCCAAAACTTAATCGTCACAAAAGAACAAAAAATCGCCCCAAAAAGTGTGGGAACTATTCACTCAGAAATAAAAACCAAAATTGCTACGGCGACTTTGCTTTCGCTGTAATAAGGAATATTATCAACGATTTCTTTTGCAGCAAATATAAAATCGCTGAAAGGGCGATTTTCTTGTAGATTAATTAATTGATAACTTATCATCGTCCTGCTCATTTACAAGTAACCTAACTTCAAATGCAAATTCAGTGGACAGGCAGATGTTATCTCAGGCTCGTCGAGGTAAGTTTGGGCATAAACGTTTAATAAATGTATTAAATTTATTAAATGTTTTAATTTTTTTTTTAACTTTTTAATTATACTTATTAAACGTTAACGTTTTAAACGTACTAGACTTATTAAACACATGATGAGACAAGGCGTGCCCGTTCCTAGAACTTTTGTTGGGCCGACTCTCGCAATCCTTTCCATAATTAGGATTTAATAAGTAATTTAGTCTCTACTATTCTTCAAATCCAGATGGCAAATGGACAGTTGACATCGAAGATCTCTCATTCAATCATATTTGGAGTCAGATGGACATCAGGTCTTTGACTGGCAGTCTCACCGCATAAAAGACATTGGATAAAAGTCAAAATCTCACTTGTGAGGTTCGTAAAGTGTTTACTCTTTCTTCTATCCAGAATCTTCAAGAAAGCAAGTAATTTCAAAGCTTCACGACGGAGCAGTTGACACTATTATCTCATCGCTTTCTTACATTAAAAATGCATATTTTCTCCATTATATTTATCAGATCTTACATTATGTCCTTCCTTTATCACATTTTTGTTATCCAATGTATCATAAACCTGAGAATAAACTAGTTATCAACTGCCATTATTGATGGCATGATATAAACAAACATAATAGACACTATGCTCCCTTAGAAGGAAATGCAAAGGAACTGTAATTGGAGACATACATCCATTCCATCAGGAAAACAAGGCCAAAAGAAGTCTGGCCGAGGTCGACCAACATCATTTTTTTTATAACATCTGTAATAACTACAATGACTAGAACAGAGACTGCACATAACAAATAATATCCAAGGAGAGCTCTTCGGATTCAAGCAAGAGATCTAGATAGATTTTGTATTGAGATATTGGACAAGTTTTCAAACAGCTAGCCCCTTTCTTTATTATTATTATAATTATTTATTGGTTAGTCATCACAATCAACATTTGATTTCTTTAGCAGCATTTCTGATATTAATATTTGTGAAAGGCATTGAAATATGATTAGTTTTATGCATGATGCGAGGCTTAATAATTCGTCTTTGCAGTGGGCTTGATAATTCTAGGAAGACTACGATTGTGTTGAAGATCAAATGGAGAGGACATCAGCATAATTAGTCCCTAAGGGAGGCTTGCCGGAACAAGATTTACAAGGATGAGGCTTGCCGGAACAGCATGATTCCCTTTCTTCAACTTTCAATCCCTTCAGCACACTACCTCTTTGCCTCTCTCTCCCCCTTGGGTTTTGAAATGAGGCTTCAAATTCTACTTTTTTCACAATCCCTTGAATTGAGGGAGATCGAAAGCTTAGAGCAAATTTCAGAAAGCAAACGATTTGGATTTTTCCAATTTATAAATAAAAAAGAATTACAAAGGTTTTTTGCAGACGATTTTCCTATCTCCATAGCAAAATTTAAGGTCTACGCCGTGAGCTATAAAAAAACATTGAGTAGTGATGGATAATTTGTTAGAAACTCCTTGATCGTTTCAAAGGTTAGGCAATAATTGTGTTAATTACAAACTTATCAAGAGCCATCCAAAAGTACTCTTTATTAGATACCTTCCTCAAACTCCAATTAGTTTCTATAGATATATTTATACCATGAGGGATATTGATGCCATGCCATGCCATGTCTCAAACAATTAAAAGTTGGCACGTAATATTAATGAAAAATTATATTCATCATCCCCACATATCACACACCATCTTTTTTTTCTTTTTCTTTTTTAATCTTACAAAATGTGTGGTATATGGATGATGAGTAGAAGAATTTAATAAGTTTAAGAAGAATAAAACCAAACAAAAATTTAAATTTAAATTTAAAAAAATAATAATGATATGTGATGTGTGGAGATAATGAGTACGTAGTAAAAATCAATATTAATATCATAGTTTTTAATTTTGTTCCGTTTCGTCTATTTTGGCCGGAACCTTCCATTGCTGTGTAATAATAGGTATATTATATTTTCGTCATTCCGTTTTGCTCTAAAATCTGGTCCACTCTGTTCTATTCCGACTAGTTCAATCTATTTCGATCCTTCTCGTTGAAATTTACATGCTGTTCCTAATGACAATTCGAGTGTCATAACTCATTTTTTGTTTTGTTTTGTTTTTTTTTTTTTTTTTTTTTTATTTCAATTCAAGTATGTGAATTTTTTTTTATTTTCTTTTAATATCAATATCTTTACCCTCTTTCAATTTGTTAAATTGTTAATTCATCGACAATCAAAACTTGATAGAGAGAATCTACAAAAGTATGTTATACTTAATAAAACTGTATCCACATTCCACCCCCATAAGAGTTAATATTAATTTCTGCAAGACGACAAGTATTGATTGTCGTGAATATTCCATACCCTAGTGGATGATCAGAGGTAAAATGTCGTGTGTACCAAGCGAACACTGTCGCTTGTAAACCGAATATACTAATTATATATTCTCCACGCATTCGATCGAGAGAATGTTCCTCAAGATCATGCATGTCCATAATCATTCATTGGGTTGATATATATCTACTCTATTATAATAAGTGACTATCTAACTGCTACAGTGATTTTTTCTTTTTTTTTTCCGTTAATTTTTATTCTCTTTTCGTTAACTTTAGTTTTTCTGTTAACATATAATAGTTAATAAGATGCGAAGCAATTGACCTACAATCCCAACGGCCACACCGTGCACGCCATGTGGTGGTGAACCCAAGAGAGAGAGAGAGAGAGAGAGATGCGTGGAGATGGAAGAGGACAAGGTGGGGTGGGGGTGCTGAGGCGAGGTGCGGCGGCAGCAGCGCAAGGTGGTGGACGATGTGTAGGGTTCTCTGCAGCAGGAAGAAGAAATGGAAGAGAGAGGCGGGGGGGGGGGGGGGGGNGGGGCTAGGCTCACTTGCCACAGGCTGGGCTTGTTCTCCACCCCCCTTGGCCCAAAACATGAGATCACAACACAAAAAAACCCTATCCTAACCCATTACACAAAAGGCTCAAACTTAAAAAGCAATTAATAAAAATAAAATAAAATAAACAATAAAAATATTAACAAATAAATTAAAACACACTAATTTTTGGGGTCTCACATTCGCATCGTTCGTCAAATTGTCTCTAAATTTAATTTACCTCTTGAGTCCAATAAATATCACTTATGTGTGATTCATGTCAACAAGCAAAAAATCATTGTTCTTTTACTTTATTCATTTCTATTTGCTATCTTTATTCAAGTGCTTTTCCTGAAACTAAGCCTGTAAGTGCCACTTTTTATTAAATTTTTCAGGATAGTAGGTCGAGCAGCATTTACAGGAAACCATCAATGGATTCTTTCAAACAATTACACTGGGGTTGTCCATCCACCAGAGGTACATGATAGAATTTTGGCTTCATGATCGAATAGAAGGGAGTTTAATGTTAATCTGGATGACATGTTTTTAATTTTTGAGTGGTTGAGTTTCCTTTCTTTAGCCAATGTTTGTGAATATATTATCATCTGGGTGTCTTTAAAATGATGGCTGCATTTGGTAGTTCTAAACTGTTTTTTAGCCTTCTGAGAGATCTTTCCTAGGGCACAAACTTTTGATGAGTAAAATGAGTTCAAAACTTTATAAAACTTGACATAACATTTCCTGTCTAACAGAGAAATATATAAACTATGGGAATACCCCTAACTCACACAATTAAATAAAAACCATTCAAAACCAGAAATGAAAAGAATATACAGCTTTACGTTGCATCCCCCCCCTGTCCTCCTCTTCTGAAAACAAGAAAAAAGGTTTGGAAGTCCCATCTAATATATCATTGATCAATAAATAGCATTTCGAAATTTAACTCATAATTGAATACACTTTTTATTTGTTATAAGTGACGTTTATTTAACAAAAGTTATTGTGATCACATGATTACTGAGTTATCTCTTCTTTCGAAGTTAATGTGCTGCATTTGCAATAAACTTATATAAAATTAACATATTTGGAGAACATTGCAACACAGACTTCACAAAAAGAATAGGTGATTCAACTTGTTGTAGACCTCAAGCAACAGTGTCACAAAAAATTGAATGTGCTCTCAATTAATCCCATTGAAGATTGAATGATCAAATCTTTTGTTTTCTTTCCAACAAAAGATTTTTTATGCATTAATTAGCTTCTTTTTTTCTTTTTCTTTTTTGTAAAAAGTCATACTTTTTTTTTTATTAAAAATCTACCCAACTACACAAACGTGCTTTGCACGTTGCTCAGTCCTTTTGTGTGTGTGTGTATATATATAAATAATAAACATCATTTGGAGAATTTATCCATTCGAAAATGTAAGGAAACCAACCAAAATACGACACAATATTAATCAATTCGAAGTTACAAGCAAAAGCACTCCCAACATAAAAAAGTAAAAACAGAGAAAATCCAACAAAACAAAACAAGCAGGTTTACACATCATGGCAAGAGCATTAATAGAATCAGCAACTGATTCATGCTTGATATTTATGCCAAACACACCTAATTTAAACACAGGCAGTAACTATTTAATTACCTAGTTTGAAGGGAAGATAGATGCAAGGAACTCCTCGTCCTCCTTGAAAATTTGCATGTTCTTGGACTTCATTACAAACCCCACTGCTTCCTCATTAAACTCAAGGACGAAACATAACTTTATCAGCTCAAATAGTGCACCAATATGATCGCTGTTTTCCCATAACAAACCCTCTGATATTGCTTCAGAGAAATATGTAGCATACTCAATCATCTTCTTATATCCACTGGATCTGTCCAACTTTTGTGCAAACAAATTTGAGGCCTCCCTATCCCAACGTATCATCCGGCTCGCTTTCAATTCCACGATTTCCCCTGAAGAAAGTGATAGAGTATACTTTACAGTGATGGGTTCGACTGTCTCTAGGAAATTCATATTCAGAAGCCCTTTAACAGCTTCATGTCGCCTCTCTGCTTCCATCTTTAACACAGGATCTGCTAGAAAACCGAGGATGAGCCTAACCAACCCTTTCTTAATCAAAATATCCTTTGGTTTCACCTGATTGAGTTGAGCAACATCCACCATTGATGCTTCTTCCTTCTTTACCGATTCAGATATAGTCCGGACACCGATTTTCCTGTACATTTCAAGCAACTTTGTCCGAGGTAATGAAGGCGAGCTTCGCTCAGGATACCAGACAAATATGGGTCGAGGAGAAACCTGTTCAAAAATTTCCTTCAGCAGAAGATCATCGGCAACGAAAACATCTTGCTTGTCGGACAGCAAAATTCCATCTGAATGTGAAGCAACCGGTAATTTCTCCAACATAGCAGTAAGAGTTCTCTCAGTCTTTCCGCTCCAGTGCTTAGAAACATAGACCCAGAACTTGAAACAGTCTCCATGTGACACTTGGGGTCTTGAACTTTCCCAAACCTTCCAAAGCTGGCAGTAATCATCAACAGAGGGATTGCTTTTAACATTGAAAGCCCTTGAGAAAAAAAAGAGTAGCTTCTGGTCATAATATTTTTCCAAAACTTGCAGCCGCGAACTAAAGAGATCATCCTTGTCATGCAAAACACACTCTCCGGGGCTAACCCACTTTCCATTCTCAGTTCCATTTGGGATCCAAATCCTTTTGGCTGCTTCAGTGTCCGGCTCCCAATTAAATTCACTCAAGTAGTTATAAATTCGAACTATAGTGGAAAACTCATGATGGAAATCAAGGTGACTGGCAATCAATGGGCATCCTTCCTTTACATCCACGGTAACATGAATATGATTAAGCTCATTTTTGTATGATCTAATGTTAGAACCATAAAAACCTTCATCAAGGAAAGGTCCATCCGTATGCTTTAAATGAGAGCCCCACGTAGAATCGAACAACAAGCACTGATCTGGAGGCCTATAACCATCATTCGTCTTCAACCATTTTTGAGAGATTCTTTTGTAGAAAGTGTCTGGAAATTCGTAACACCCATGATCATGCAATAAAATGCGGATGCATTCTAGCATGGCAACCACATTTGCAGGAGTTATGACGGAAGGGTCCTGTGGGAAACGAAGACAATAAGGAATAAACTTTACACCATCTTTGAATTCTGTGACAACCCCTATACTTTTCAGCTCTTTCTTGTATTCGTGAATGTCCTTTCCATAATAATTGTCACTAGCATCTACGAAAGGGAGCACAGTAATTGGGTTAATTGATTGCCAATCTGGACCATATAGAATGCAATTGCTTGGAATACTGCGATGACCAAGCCTAGTTCGCAGCCACTTCACTTCACGGACAAGTTTCCTAAGATCTGGAGGAAACTTATGTGGAGTATCCTTTAGCAGTCTGTAACATGACAAAAAGGACAACACATTTTCTTTCGTCATGTCAGTCGCTTGCTGCTTGAAACTCTGGGCAAATACTTTGACTGCCTCCTCAAAATCCACCTTTACGCCTATTTGCCGCAACTCGTTTTGGTAGAAGAAGATGCTGTCTCCATAAAAATCATGATCTATGAGTGGGAAACCGCTGAAAACGTGTAGGATGCATGCCCACTGAGAGTCAAACAAGAAACATTCTCCTGGAGACTTGTAACCAATATTTGTCTTGAAGCATTTCACACCACTCAATGTCCTGATTAGTTTGTCAGATTGTCCTGAATGACAACTCATACATTCCAGTATCAATATAACAGCCTCAGCTGTCAGAGAAGAGAAGGATGAAGATGATTTTAAATTGTCTACAACAAGCTTGTAACTTCCACAGAAGCCAATTAACACACCAAGGGACCTGAGTTCCTCTTTATAAGAAAGGATTTCATCCCCAAAGTAACCTGTATCGATGAAGGGGAGGTTACTGATTTGAGATGCAATTTTCCATTCATCATCAAACAAAATAGATCCAACTGGAGACATGTCACCGCTGGATGTCCTTAGCCATCTTCTTTCTTTGATAGTATTGATGAATTTTTCCGGTGCAAGATAATTTTCCCTCAAAAACCTAACGAAATTCAAAACAGAGAGCACCTGGCTTCTAGTTAAAGTGGAGGAATCAGCAAGAGACATGAGATGATTCCCAATAAATTCACATGCTTCTCCATACTCGAACATGACGCCAATTGTCTTCAGCTCCTCCTTATATTTATTTATTTGATCACCATAGAAACTTTGATTAATCAATGGAATATCAGCAAGCACTAACCCGTTCTGCAAAATGTTTCCAAGTGAAGAAGTAAGCATGAATGAACGAGATGGTGGCCTGTAACCCGAGCAGCCATTGGTAGTAATCTTCAGCCAGCTACCTTCCTTTATGCTTGCCAAGAATCTCTCTGGAATGTGAGTTCTCCTACATTTCAAGTTTTGAATCCAATCCAAAAGCAAGAACGCGTTTTGTTTGGTGAGAGGTGCATAAACAGCAGGAATTGCGACATTGGGAGGAGCTATATGAGGGATATCAGAAGCAGCAACATGAGTTTTAAGGAACTCCAAGAGCCGTTCTCCAGAACAAGATTCACCTGCAAAAGAATCCGGACGCAAATATTCTTCTCCTAACTCAACATAGCCTTCACCTCTCCATGGATTTGAACCAATCAATCCCGCCCATTTGCTTCGTTTGGCAGGGACCAGAACCCCTTTCCTCTGCCTGATTAGATCCCCATAGTTATCTACGAGGGGCATAATACCACATAAATAATCTACTTCACCTTTTAACAGATGACTCTTTGCGAAAGAGTGATATAAAAAGTGAACAAAGGCAATGGCGAGCTTCCGGTTATTATTCATAGATTTATCAATGTGAACTGCATAGTCATATACATCCACAGCACCAACCTTGACATGTTCTTGAAGCCATTGTTGTAAATTCATCTTCTTTGGAAATAATCGAATAGCTTCTTGTGTGCTTTGTGGCATAAAAAAGCGACTGGCAAGACAATGGAATTCCGAGTTCCAATTAATTAGCCACCAAGAATGACGAGAATGCTTGGATAAAAACACGACCTTATAAGAGTTTCTGCATTCGTCTATGCTGCACAAAGATACATTCCCATCAATACCCAAATATTTTATGATTGGTATGCTTTTCATCTTGGTGTTGTCAAATTTTGACTTCCAATTCTCGGCAACA
This sequence comes from Pterocarya stenoptera, assembly GCA_003123785.1. Lineage (NCBI taxonomy): Eukaryota > Viridiplantae > Streptophyta > Magnoliopsida > Fagales > Juglandaceae > Pterocarya > Pterocarya stenoptera. The sequence continues at coordinate 313,233 of QEOT01002648.1, forward strand.
AATAGTAAAATCTCCAAATACACGTCCTCAGCGACTCCTTCAACAAGGTTAGAACTCTGGATGCACTTGGCATACCATTCATTGTCGACCGGTTTCACTCCTAAGAAACTCAATATGTGATCATACTCCCCTATATCAAGTGAAGAACTCAGTATATACTTTCCATGGGATGAGAGATTGAGCAAGCTCACCCCCTGCTTCCTTGCCTTTTCCAAAATGTTCCAAAAATCAGGCATAAGCCTACCGACTTCGCATGGTTTATGAAAGAACTTCTGCTGCGTGTACGACTGACTTGGGACAATATTTTCTTTAACAAGCTTTTCCTTGATTGAATCCCTCACGTTGTTCAATTCTTGATAAGAAGAGCTGTTGACAGGAATGAACCTGAACATGGAAGCCAAACTTGATGGTGGAACATTCTCAGAAGTTCGAACTAGGGAGACAAAAGAATCAATAAAAGCGGAGGAAACACAGTCAAGAATCCCTTGGTTCCACTTGTTGTCCAAGGGAATTGTTTCCCGTGATGATGCAAGAAGAAAATCTGCCTGAATTATAAAAGGAAAGTTAGTAACCATCTCTGTGGGAAGAAATGCATAGATTCCAGGTGAACTGGTCCCTCTGTTGAGACGCTCTCCAAGAGGAAAAGCCAACGTGATCACTAACTCTTCTACTTCCATTCTTCTTTCCACTATGTTTTCATGTCTTACAGGGAACTTTTGCTTCCACATATAGTAGCTGCATTCTGCGTCAGAACCATTATTCTTTCTCTCAGCGGAGAGATGGAATGTGCAGGACTCAGCATCAATGTTCTTCCTCATCACATAGTTAGTCTCGCTTCTAATAGAAATTGCACTAACGGTATTGAGCTTAGGATCCTTATTATGTTCCCTGACTGAGAGCCGCTTCAACTTTGTTAGGAATAAAAGAACTTCAGGATGAACACTTGAGAGCTGCTGCTTCACAGGTTTGACCTTATCAGGCTTCAAAGGTAAGACAATTGTTGTTGTAGGAAGAGATGTTTTGGAACCATATATCTGTTGTATATCAGAAAGAGTTGGGTTCTCCTCCACCCATTCTGGAACTATGTACCCAAGGTTGCAATGTGGGCAAGGCTCTTCGTTGAATCGTATCTGATAACCATTGCTAAATATGTAGGGCCGAGCAGTAATGAGAAATACACTCTTGAACCCAATTCCTGCATTTTTAACCATATGGTAATCTAATTAGAAATAAAAAGAACATACAAAAAAGAAAATAAAATAAAAATACATGAGTGATAGCAACTCTCGAATTAAAGCTGGGATCCATACTTCCAACAGCTTCCTTTAGTGTTGTTCAATTTTCAGATTAAAGTTTATCTTCTCTTTCAGTTTTTTCATTACAGTGAAGAATATAGCTCATAATTAATTCACAGTAATCGAGGTTCGTAAGATGCACAGATCAAGTAATATCTTGAGCATTGAGAGAGAGAGAGAGAGAGAGAGAAGGAATAAGCTTGTAATTTCTAGAAGTTACACTTATTGTACTCATCTTTCATAGGAGTTTCAAGGAGATGTTACCAAGTACTTCCCAAACATATTAACTTTCATGTAAGCATTTATCGGTTACAAAACAATATGTAAAATTTGTTGCTTTTGTGTATCAATATAAATCTAACTTAAATACAAAACAATATTTAAAGGCTTAGAGATATCAAAAAACAAAACCCCATCGAAGTAAACACCACATTCTTAAACGCATGACAACTTATGAATCTGGACGACTCATCTCCCCAAAACAACTTTTCGTAGCAATTTCCACCATTGTTGTTTACTTGTTTATCTAAGGAGATTATAAGTTGGATGGTCAAAAGGAGACATAACCCTCATTTTTAAGATATATACGTGAGAATAGTGCAATATCGATGGTATAAAGTACAAGAGTACTACGTAGTAATATTATTAATTGGAGTGAAAAAGTAGTATATAGCTAGGCAGGTACCTTTCTCTCCAATAGGGGTGAATTCGGTCCGGTCCGGTCCGGTCCGAGGATGTTTTACGGACCGGACCGGACCAATTCGGTCCAGGATTTTGTCACCCTGGACCGGACCGAATAGACATATGGACCGGACCGGTCCGGTCCAATTCGGTCCGGTCCGGTCCGGTCGGTCCTATTCGGTCCACACTATTCCTAATGGGCCATTAGCCCAATCAAATTTCCTATATTATTTTGGCCCAACAGAAAAAATCCACTAACATTTTATCCAATTTTAAGCCAAAAAATAACTTTAAAGGAAAATAAAAATAATCATAACAACAAAAAATTGTCTATATAAAATATATTTGAATAAAAGGTTTTACTAAAAAAAAAAA
>QEOT01002648.1:319382-345946 GCA_003123785.1 Pterocarya stenoptera
ATTAGTCTATTACTATAGTTATAAACTTATATATTAGACTATTAGTTATAAACTTATAGACTATAGTGATTTCTTTATAATTAATATTTATAGACTATTTTTTTTCTTTATAGTGATTTAGTTTAGTTATCAATTCATAATTATATTTATGATGTTACATTGTTAATTGTTAATTTGTTACTTGTAAATAGAGATAGGTTAGATGAAAATTACATAATTTATTATATAAAATAATATATTTATAAAAATAAAAAATATTAATATTTAGTTTCGGTCCGGTCCGGTCCGGTCCGGTCCGAGAAGTGCCCAGACCGGGACCGGACCGAAAACCGAATTTATTAATTTCTATGGACCGAAACCGGTCTTCCACTATTTCGGTCCGGTCCGGTCCGGACCGAACAGTTCGGTCCGGTCGGTTTATCCGGTCCGGACCGCCAGACTTACACCCCTACTCTCCAATATAACCTCGTTTCCTGTTGCCTTTCTTGGTGGACCGACCAACACTGCAAATGGAGTCTATGTTTTTAGAAGAGAAACCTTTCTCGTTGTTGAAAATAAGTAATGTTGATGGAGCTCCCGTGCCCGTAATGTCCTCCGAGGTTATCAGGAACTCAAGAGATGGATCCACCCCCTCCATGTATTCGTTATCTTCCGCATTCTGACACACATACATACACAATATTTAAATTAATGATCACCAATATCATGTATCTCTATTAATATTTTTAATATATATATTTATATTTAAATATATATATATATATATTTGGTTACTTTGTAAGCGGAAAAGACACAACTATCAATATATTATTAGGAAAATATTAGTATGTCGTCTGAGTTTGTTCTTCACTTTGATTGCTTATTTATTTATTTATTTTTTAATTTATTTTTTACTTAATAATTAAAGAAGTGACTTTTAATGTATTGATATATTTTTTTTTATTTTTCAAAAATATAAAAAAATATATATAAATATAAATATAAATTTGTGCTAGGCGGCCCACCCAGCGGGCTTATAAGTATCTAGCCTATAAATATATATATATATTTCATGCATCCATGGTGTTCCGTTTCATTATCTAACAACCTTTTAAAAAATGAAAACTAGAGTTTATTGACGATGCTGCATGCAGAAAGCATGCATTTATTGGACGGGTGAAAATGAAGGTGTTAATTATTCAACATGATTTGAATCTCTGAAAATGAAATCTCAAAATCTCATTTTTCTCGGAAGTCAACAAATTAAGGTGACTTTTAAGTCAAGTACTAGCATATACATCGATCATGATCAGGATCATCACGAAGATCAAACACACACACAAAGCAAACCATGCATATATATGAGAGAGAATGAGTGAGGAACCTGAATGAGTTCCATGAAAAAGTGGACATCCTTGGCGTAAAGTTCAGCAGAGAGGTTCCTGACGGCCTGGTGAAGATCCTCCGTCAATGGGTTCAGTTCTCCTCCGATTGAAAACTTTTTTCTACGTATCTCTGTTATGTGTTCTCTCGCCGTCATTTCCATACCTTCCCAAAACACACGCACAATGACAAACAATTACCACCAGATCTTAGATTATAGCCAGAGAGTACTAATGAAAGTAGTCAGAGATAGTGTGACCAAGCACGTATTTATATCATGCCGAGCAGGAACCTTAATGAAGAAGGTTTACTTCCCAGTTCCCAAACAAGAAAAAAAAAAAAAAAACAAAAAAGGGAAAGCAAAACACACAAAAACAAAGGTGTTGGGAAAGTGAGGGAGAGAGTTATAAAAAAGAAGTTTTTTTTTTTTTTTTTTTTTTTNGCTTTCCAAGGAATAGGCTTAGGAGGAATCCACCGGTGGAAGAAAATTGAAATACTCGGTTGTATCTTGTAATACTCGGTTCGTTAGTTTTCTTTCAATTTTAAATTTCTTAATTTTTAATATATCAATAATTAATACGTGAAAAAATAAATTTTTCACATTTTTTGGAGAACAAATATGGATGGATCGATCATGCATGGGCTTGAGTTTAGGTCAAATAACTTATTTCATGGTGCCGCTTTTTTCCAAATGAGATACTAGATCGATCCTTAGTTTATATACATTAATTCTTAATTCTTTTTTTCCAAATGGGTTTGACTATTTTTTATGTTTATGAAACAAATTCGAATGTATTTTTATGATATTATGAATGTGTATTTAAAGTTATTATTAGATAAAAAAAAATCATACTATTCAAATGTCCAAAAATCGTTTGAATAGATAGTTAGTCTAACTATTCAAACGAGTACAAAGAACATTCGAATGTTCAAATGTCCAAAAATCGTTTGAACATATAGTTAGTCTAACTATTCAAACGAGTACAAAGAACATTTGAATATAGTCTGTAATTACTGTTCGAACATAGATACAATTCACGTTCAAACATAATAAGCTTTCAAATGATTTCTTACAACATCGAACAGTATATAGGCATTCGAAAACTTTATTGAACATTCAAACGTTTTACCCTAATAATACGTTTGAACATATAAGAATTCAATCAGTCACTCAACACAATGCGTTTGAACATAGATGTAAGGTCAAACAATTTAACGGTCGAACGTTTCTACGTAACAATATGTTTGAATGTATTAGAATCGATCGACCACTCAACCCAATGCATTTGGAAAAATCATTACGTTCGAACACCATCGAACAGTTTCATCCCAAAAATTATTTTTTGGGATGAAAATTTTCATCCCAAGAATCTGTTTTGTTGTAGTGGTAATTGTGCCCAACACATATACCACTCAATTTTAATGGTTCTAGTTTTTAACTTAAATCTATTTTTTCAATTATCTTTTTTAATTTTTAATGTTTTAAATTTGAATGTATTTTTTCAAGATTATTTTATTATTTTTAAATTATTTTATTTTGTTGAATTTGTTATTTTTATCAAGAATAGTTATACCAAATTCTTAATAATGGTAAATTATTATTATTATTAGATTATTTAAGAAGTGATTAGGCAAATTGATTGTCCTAGGGGTTTGTGTTAGTTTTTAAGGTAAAAAAAAAATGAAAAGAAAAAAAAGTAACCCATAGGTCATCCGTCGGGATTAATCGACCATCCTTTGGAATATTGGCAAATTGAAAACGAAAAGCGCGACGATATATATATAGGCATAGATATATTCTTCTTATAAATCATTATTTATTATTTCACTCTTTATATCTTATAAAAAAATATTCCATATTATAAAATAAAAAAAAATTATCAATATGAGATGTTATAATAAATAATGAATTATGTATTTCATTCTTTGTAGACATAAAAGAGGAAAAGACTCATGCTCCAATTGCATTCCAAAGTTAATGCAAAGAGAAATGCTTGGTCGCTGACTCCTGGGACTCGAGCATTTAAAGAGATCTTTATTTATTTATTTATTTTTATTTAATAATTAAATAAATATTTTTTAATAATATTATAATTTTTTTAAAATATTTAAGTATATAAAATATATATATTTTACCTTTTGGAGGCCCCATCCTCACTTGTAGCACGAATCTTAATGCTAAAGCAGTTTTCGTACATTACCCCTACTCTGGTTTTCTTTTCTCTTTTTTTATTGCTTTCGCTTTCTTTCGTACAATCCCAAGACACTTTTTTTGCCGTATCTCTTTGTCTCTGATCTCTACAATTTTTCACATTCAGTTCGCTCATCTTGTTTTGTGAAGGAAACCCTCTACCTTAAGGTTCATGCATGTTCAGTATACACGTGCGTACTACTCGATCGACTGGTCTACGGAGACCGATGGTCAATCAATGAACGACCGATTTTTTTTTTTTTAATTTTTTTCTTAAATATTAAGAAATATTTTTCTGAATATTTAAGAAAAAAAACAAAAAGTAAAAATACACCTAACTATTTGGTAGGCCATCGGTCTACCTAGCATTTCTCTATATATTGAGACCCATATATATGGTAATTGTGTCATTGCGCGAGTGTTTTGGGAAGGAATGGAAATGGCGAGAGAACATGACTTCTTAGAAGGGATACGCAGAACAAAATTTTCAATCGGAGGGAAACTGATGACCACTTTGAATGTGGATCTTCATCAGGCTATCAAGAATCAGCTCTCTGCTGAACTTGACGCCAAAGATGTCCACTTTCTCATGAAACTCATTCAGGTTCATCACTTATCACTCTATCTCTCTCCCTCTCTCACACATATATGAGAAATACTTTAGCCACAAAGGGATAATACAAATATAAATCTACAAACTGACGTAGCTTGATGCAGTACATCAAATAATAAAATTACTTTTAATATAAAGTAAATGTAACCTATCACATAAAACTATATCAATTTGTGGGTTTATTTTTATGTAATTTCTTTGTATCTATATCAATTCTCAATTTTTAATTCCAATAGTACCTTTTCAATTTAATTGAGTAAAAAAAAAGAATTTACGGAACAAAGCATGCGCATATATAGGACATGCACATTAATAAACCAAATTAATTAATATAGAATTGTGCTTTTAGTTTTAGTTTATTACTGATCATCATATGTTAGTTTAACATTAATTAGAGAAAGTAGGTGAATTTTGTGCGTCAGAATGCGGAAGATAAGGAATACATGATGCTGGAGTTGGTTATTACTTGTTAGGCGTGATCTCCTCCAGGAACATAATCAATGCTTATTTTCAACAACGACAAAGTTCTTTCTTCTGAAAACATGATAAACTCCATTTGCAGTTTTGGTCGGCCCATCAAGAAAGTAGGAAAGAGATCAGAACGCGTTTATATTGGGGAGAAAGGTACTTCCACGTACTCTCACCATGTATCTAATTGTAATGGCCAGCAACCATATATTGGCATGTATTGTTATAGTTATGCCTATGCTGTCAATAAAATCTGTTCGCTAATTACAGATTTTATTTTTCAGATTATCATTCTAAAATTAGATAAGAATTTGTTTGATAAATTTTGAAATTATGAATCATGAACACAGACATCTGATGGTTCTTGTTGGGAAATCAAAATTCGTTTATTCCTAGAATATCTTCTTTTCAAATTTATTAATGTTGTATCTTCTTCATGATATTATTATTTTCCTTAAATATTCTAATTATTCTACCTCTTTACCCTATGATCATTACAATCTCTTCATGCATCATATTCATCAATTCATTATAAGCTGCTAAATGTGGGAGATATATACGTTCTGGAGCACAAAGATTCAGAGAACTCTCAACGATAGATTGGTGACATTACCTGTTGGTTCATATTCAGATGGAGTTTTGCTGTCCGACAAGCTTGATGTTTTCATTAACTATGATTTTCAGCGGAAGGATCTTTCTGAACGGTTTCTCCTCAACCCATATATATATATATATATATATCTCGTACTCCTGAGCGAAGCTCGATCGATCGCCTTCATGATTACATCTGACAAAGACGTTGCTTGAAATGTGCAGGAAGATCGATACTGTCCGAACTACATCTCATGAATCAGTGAAGGAGGAAGAAGAATCCATGGTACTGGATGTTGCTCATGAACTCATGAATCAGGTGAATCCAAAGGATATTTTGATTAGGAAAGGGTTGGCTAGGCTCATCCTTGGTTTTCTAGCAGATCCTATGTTAATGAAGATGGAAGCATATCATCATCATGAGGGCCGACATGAAGCCATGAGAAGGCTTCTGAATATGACTTCCATGGAAATTGTCAAATTGAAAGTAAGCCAAATGATAGGTTAATGGGATAGATCAGAGGCAAGCTCAATGCTTTTCGCACAAAAGTTGGAGAAATCCAGTGGATATTATAAGAAAATAATTGAGTATGCTACATATTTCTCCCAAGCATTAATATCGGAGGGTTTGTTATGGGAAAACAACGATCATAATATTGGTGAACTCTCTGAGCTGATAAAGTTGTGTTTCGTACTTGAATTTAATGGGGAAGCAGTGAGATATGCTTCACTCTTTTAATTTGTGAAGTCCAGGAACTTGCAGATTTTCATGGAGGACGAGGAGTTCCTAGCTTCACTCTTTCCTTAATCAATACTTCTACAAGTACACAGGATGGGTACACGCGGGAATCGGCACACGTAGTATTATGCCACGTCACCCGATATATTAATATTTTAAAAAAAAATGCAAAACACAAAATGCCGAAAATGAAATATCAAAACCCATTTTTGATTTCACTGTGTTTGCTGTGTGCGGGAAATGAAATACCAGAAACGAATCCAGTATTATTTTAAAAAAAAAACTAAAAACGACGTCTAGAAGCAAATCAAACCAATCCCAGCAGCAAAATCGTTCTATATCGAGAAAAAAAACTTGAAATTTGTAAAAAGAAAAAAGAAAAAAAGTAACGGAAGCCATAGCCATTCAAGCTCAGAAGCTCTATATCGATTATGCTTGTAGGAGCATACTTTATATATAATCCGAAAAAGAGTTAAAATCTCTCGCAAAGATTTGCTACAATTTTCCAAATTCAAAAGTGCTTTCCTGAAGAAAAAGTTTCAAGCAGCTGAGTTTCTTGTTTCTTGAATTATATCTGTTATATCATTGCACATTGAATTAGATAGTCCTCCAGAACGATAGCTTGTAGATTTTCGAATTGAGGCCCTTCAAGGCTCTGTTTTGTCTGTCAAGATGCAAGCTTCAAAGGGAAATACAAACAGAGAAGAAAAAATCTCGAAAGCTAATTAACCTGTTTTCGTGGTGAAGAATCTTGAAACCCAGGTCTCGCTGTGGTGAAGCCATGGGAAGCAAAAAGGTTGCACGGGGGAGGAAGGGAAGTGTTCGCACGAAGTGGTTGCCTGCGTTTGAGTTGAAACGCAGCGTTTCTATCAGCCTGACGTGGAGGGCCCGTGTATGCGGCGTGTACACGTCCCGAGTGCAAATAGCATTTTTCTTCCTCAATTAATTAAGGATCTGGACTGATCACTAGCTAGGTAATAATATATATACATGCTTCCGTACTATAACCTTTACTAATTTCTTTTGTTGTAGTTTTTAATTAGTGGAGAAAATTAAAGCGATTTTTAATTTATTTATTTTTAAATCTTTGATCCAAGTTATATATATATATATTTATATGGTTGAACTTTATGTAATCAGTTAGCTACACATGCCATCTTGGTCATGATGTTTGGTCGTGGTCCGTGGACCAAGGGGCGACATACTTTGGTTGTGTTTGAATGTTGAGTTAGGTTGAAATGTATTTAAATTCTTTATGAATAATAATAAATTACGATGATAGAGTGAATTTTGTGTGACCATTTAAAATAAATTTAGATGTATTTAAATATTAAAATAAATTTAAGTTTATTTATATATTACAAGAAAATAGCCATTTTCCCGCGCATAATTGGGCAAAAATCAGCGCAGATACTTAATAATGTCGATTTATGTTTCGACGCATGTTGGAAGCCACTATTGGGTTACTTCTGATTTGATAGGCGATTCATCAAAATTGTAGGAAATGTGCACTATTTCCGGCGTTTTATAGTTGCCGCATATAACCATAAAAATGCCGCAATTACTCATCCCAAAAGTGTCCTTAATCGTTGCCAAAAACAATTCACGACGTAGTTTCGTCGCAAAAATACATCATTTAGTTGCAATAAGGTCACTTACCTTACCGCCGATGTTATAAATCGCCGCCAAAAAAGTATTCCCTGCCAATCAGTTTCGTCGCAAAAGCGTCTAGATTCGTCAATAAAACTTATTCTCTGCGCTAACTGAATTGTCGGTAATATCATAAAAATTACCCATAAAAAATGACGGACATGTTGAAATTTTAAACCAACAATTTACGAGAATCGCCACTGTAATTTTTTTGCATCAGTTAGACTCGCTGCAATCCAAAAACAGAAACCACAGTAAAAAGCATTTTTTCTTGTAGCAGGTTTTGTTTACGATGAACCTATTCCGCTGCAAATAAATATTTACATGCCGAAAATGGATTTTTTTTTGGGCAATTGTATATTGTCATCAACCCCCTTTTTTGGGCTATCAATTTCCCATGCTTCACGTACGTCCAAATTCCACAGTTTTTAACTTTTTATTCATGTTACACGGAACCATACAAATTATGGAGAGTGCAGAATTTCTGCCAATATATAATCACATGTAGATCACCACAATTGTATTCCCTCTAATAGACCAATTGTCACTTTTGTGACTGAAAATAGAAATGATTCTGCGAAGAAAGGCATTCCAAAATCCACATGAACAAAATGTAACTGTGAAAATCAATATATATATATAGCTATTGATCTGCTCATTCATTCAGACAAGTGTGAAACACTTCACATAGTTCATACAATAAACATGTTCAGATGTGAAACATCCCATTACTTACATGTACCAATAAGTACACATATACATTATACATATATTGTTGCATTCATCCAGGCCGCAAATTGTCAAGACACCAAGTAACGGGATGTTACACATTATAGATGGTCAATATATTCACTTCACATCATGTACTCATGGGCAGCAACTACTCACTGCACTTCAACTTCATACCGGTAGCAATAATAACATGCTTTCTTGCAGGGTGTTTTGGGGGGGGGGGGGGGGGGGGGGGNCTACCTTACTTCAACCAAATTCAAGTGCAGCATGCAACATAACAACTACATCAATCTACCATGAAAGAGTGTTTATATACACAGCCACATATATTAACAAGCTCCATGCATTAGTATAAAACAACCAATAATAAATATCTCTCATTTAACTATGCTAAAATATTCATCACTTTTACTGTTCAGATGACATGAGTTGATGGCTCCAATGATTTACCAGCTTGCCGAGTGCATGGTTTACTCCGTTTGGATTTTCTTGGTTTACCTAGTATTCGGTTTTAATGATAGTTCATAGTTATTTTATTTTGTTTCAAGAAATAGGCATGTTTAGCTTTATTTATTCTGGTTATTTAATTTATTGCTTTATTTGTTTAGATTATTGTATAGGTTGGTTATTTTTTATTAAGTTGTTTTTTATGCATAGGATGGTTTTTATTGAATATGTGTAAGTCCCAAGTGTCTTGCTTGTTACCACGGTATTCTTCCGCCATAAGCGAGAGCAATCAATAAATTGGGATATTGTCATCTTCTCTCTAAAAAAAAAAAAAGATGACATGATATGAATAATTTGATTCATATTACAGTTTTAGCAAATTAGTAAGAGGCTGTTGGGGACTACGAAATCGAGCTATTTGATGATGCTGAACTGATGGCATGCTGATCTAATGTGTTCGTCTATCAATAGGTTCACCATACTTTTCTTAATGGCAGCTCGAGATTAAAATATGGAAGAACTTATTGTCGCCATTCTCTCTATGCTTATCTGTATTTCTGCAATTGATAACAAGTTTATGCTTGTGATTTTGTCTCATTTTTATTGATATTAATAAGCATAGCCCAACTCCAATACTGGACATATACCAGAGCCTTGGTTTTGTCTGTTATGCAAAGTGTTCAAGTGTTTACTCTTGTGTAGTTTGATAAATGGGTCAGTTTCCATTTATCCAATGTCGATCTCAGGGATTGCTCTATAGTTAAATGGTCAGTCAAGAAATATCATGTTTTGGTGTTGGGCTGTAGGGAGGGATTGTGGCCATTACAGGGTACGATTAAAAAAAAAGAGTCCTGATTCAAATATCTCAAGTAAAGGCTGTAGAATATGAAAATATTGGGAATGACTCTCTAAATCTACTTATCATTCAAATTTGAGTGTACATCCCTCCCCCCCCCCGCGGGGCGTCTCATTCAGTATTGCCAGCCCCAGTGTAGCCTTAACTCTTTGAATGATTTGAATGATAAGAATGTTATGAAGTCTCATGTGTCGGGACTTTTTATTTAGCTCCCTTTTCTTCACTTATTTAGACTTATGGTGTGTGAATTAGTGCAACACACCGCTTGTTTAGATGCACCCAACATCAGCTACCCAATTACTTGATATTGAACCATCAAAGTTGACAAAAGTACAATTACACCCAACATCAGCTTTTCTACATCAAGCAATGTAGAAAAGCTGCCAAACCTCCAAGTTTGGGGTTAGGGGGAGTGGAGGTTGAGGTTGGTAATGATTCCTAAGCATATATGTGTGTGTAACTACAAACTGTGTCATGCAACTGAAAAAATAAACAAAATACATCAAACTCCAATCAGAGCTTGATACCCATCAGTACTGAAGTAGACATTGAATGGACAGAGTGTTTTATTTCTAGCTTCAGAAAGTTTCAATTTATGCTCCTACATACATAGGCCGGTTAATCAAAGTCAATAGCTTTGTGTCCCTTGAATTTATTTTCTAAATGAACCAAAAATTCCTTCCCAACATTTAACTCTTAACCATTTGTTCCGTAGTGCTTACTCTCTTGGTCTTCTGTTTAGTTATATAATTAATATTATGATTATAGGTGCCAATACGGATATATTATTACAGCAGAACACATGCACCTATTCCATTTAACCATGAAAGTGGACAATACACAATTACGCATAGAGTACCCTTACTGAATTGGAGGCTACACGGATATATCAAAAGCCCCAAATAACCTCCCACACGTACCAGTTAGCCCCCACAAAACATATTACTGTTAACCTCCCACACCCATTAACAAAAACCAGCCACCATCTAACTGCCAAAAAACAAAAATTTACTCTTCTAGATTTCAGCAGCTCGCTGAGTCACCCCAAGAGACTCAGCGTGGGACTGTCGTTCAGACATGAAAAGCTTCAACAACTTGCCAGTTTCAAGTTGCCTCTCCATCATTACTCTCATATCTCCCCTCAAATTCCTCTAGTTGACTCTTGTAATAGTCAGCAACTTTCTTATGTCGTTCAACTAAGGCAGCGTATTCTTTATCTCATTCACGCACATGCTCTCTTGTAGACTCCGGTATGACCATCTCTCCCAGACCTCTTGCATATCCTGGTCTATGACCAAGTACCTCCCTAAATATAGACGCTACTGCCTCCTCAGTACGTTTTTCAGGTTCTAAATCATCCATCTTAGCAACCATTTCCTTCTAAACCAGCTAACATGTTTATCTGGACTGAAAAAAAATTTGTTGAAATATAAGGTCCATTTATAACGCATCTCCAAATTTCTCGACTTTGCGATTGAAGGAAAATTCTTATTCTAACTTTCCAGAATGTGTAATTGTCTTCACAAAATAGTGGAGGCTGACTGCTAGATTGGCCTTAACCAAATATAGCTGCAATGTTAGCCATAAGATCTTAACTCAAAAGATAGTTAATTATATAAAAAGAGCCATCGCTTTGATACCAATTGTTGCTGATCATAGGCAGCACCTATGTCACCTAACAATGATACCTACCAGACTAGCCGGCTACCATCTCCACTGGTGCACCGTAACCCTTGGTCGGAGAGTCTTGCTTCGGTGACACAGTCACAAGCAAGAGTTCCCATGACTAATCTGCCTGTATGAACAACACCTGTCAACTAGCTCTGATATCAATTGTTGCCCAAATAACTAACACAAGAAGGGGCGAATTGAGTTGTAATTAAAAATCTGCAATTAGAAATTAAATGCACAATATAGACAAAAAATCTTCACAACCTCCTACTATTCACCCACACTCCACACTCCATATTTTTTTTCTTTTATCAAATATTTTTTATGTGAATAGTGAATAAAAAATTTTAAATAGTTTAAAAAGAATAAAATAAAAAAACTTTTAAAAAAAATATTAAAAAATATTTAAATATTTAAAAAAGTGTGGAGTGTGGAGTGTGGTAAAGGTTGTATAGCAAAACCCCAGTATAAAATATGAATAAAATATGCAGCAACAGTAAAAAAAAAGTAAGGGTAAGAGGAATCAAACTCAGTATTTTAACGAGATTCAGCCCCACTGCCTACGTCCTCACCTCAAGCTACCCGTTGAGGATTCCTAAATTCACCATCCAATCTCCTTTAGGTGGAGATAGAAACCTATTACACTTTTGAACAATACCACTACAAACAATTCGTATAGAACACCCTCTACACTAGTAATCACCTTACACGTAGTGATTCAACGTCTATTTCCTATGTAGAACACCATCTACACTTGCAAGTACCTTACACGTGGTGATTCAACGTCTATTCTCTGTGTAGAACACCTTCTACACGCACAAAGTATACACACCCTTTTACTGATACAAGAGCTGATAGTGGGTAAGTTATCAGAAAACACTTCTCAATGAGTGAAATAAAAACAATACAACGCAAACTATGTCTCTCACAAAATGAATAAGGGTTAAGGCTCAATTCTTATAGTAGAGAAATTGAAAGCTTTGAATGAATGTTGTATGCTCTTGTTGTTGTATATATTGTTCTAAATTTGAAGAACTAAAATGAGTTATTTATAGGCATATAGGATTTTATTTTCAAATTTAAAAAGATTCACATGTCAAAGACAACATCATTCAGTTTTCAAAATGTTCAAATCAAAATTTTACTTTTCGCAATTATCAAAGACAAGATCATTCACTTTTCACAATTTTTAAATTAGAGTTTCTCCTTCTTGAAATTGTCAAAGACAACATCATTAACTTTTCAAATCAAAATTTTACCTTTCACAATTGTCAAAGATAACATCATTGACTTTTCAAAATATTCAAATCAAAATTTCTCCTTCTTGCAATTGTCAAAGACAACATCATTCATTTTTCAAGTTTTCAAATCAAAGTTTCTCCTTCTTGAAATTGTCAAAGACAACATCATTCACTCTTCAAAATATTCAAATCAAAGTTTTATTTTTTACAATTGTCAAAAACAACATCATTCACTTTTCAAAATATTCAAATCAAAGTTACATTTTTCGCAATTGTCAAAGACAATATCATTCACTTTTTAAAATATTCAAATCAAAATTTCTCCTTCTTGCAATTGTCAAAGACAACATCATTCATTTTTCAAATTTTCAAATCAAAATTTTAATTTTCGCAATTGTCAAAGACAACATCATTCACTTTTCAAAATTTTCAAATTAAAATTTTAAACAAAACATGCACATATGAAAGATGGCAATCAATCATCTTTCAAAAATTCAAACTTCAAACTTTTAATTTTTAAATATGTCATGCACATGTGGAAAATGCAATTTGATACTTTATGATAAAAGATTAATTTTGAGCCTTAAACCAATTTCGAATTTTATCAAGCGATGTACAAAATTACTCTAAGAGTTTCATTTGCGAGCTTGTTCCCTTTCTTGCTCATGCTTGGTTTATTGATGTGCTTGGCTTCAATGTGTAGACAACTTGAGCTTGAGATTCCTTTATGCTTGAATTCATTTGTTATCATCAAAATCCATATGTAGATATGTAATTATATGAGGTTTGAAACCTTGGGTTCTACAAGGGGTTTCCGTGAGGACCTTTATTGGGTGAACTTGGAAGAGTTTGCACATGGTTACTACCAGTGCAAAGGCTAGTTGTTCTATGCAAGGGTATCTAGCTTCAGCCCCCTAGTACGCTCTGTTGTTGTAGTAGACCGGCCTCTGGACTCCATTCTCTTTGCACACCAAAGTTGAGGAGGCGGCCTAGGGGGAGACTATTAGATACAGGGTCAACGTCTCCCCACACTAAGGTTGGTTGAGGATTGGTGGGCTTGTGAGGCACTTCTTGAGAGTTTCAAACACTAGGTTGCACTCGCCATCCCATTCTCGTGCCTTTTGCAGGACCTTGGGATGAACCTGTTGAGAGGTGCCACTCGCCCAACCAGCCTTTGCACCTTGTTTATGTTTCGGGTTGGTTTCGATTCTGCATTCTGACACCATGAATCCAAGAACTTCCTCTATCCGACACCGAAGGCACACTTTGTAGGGTTCAGCTTCATTTGGTACTACCTTAGTATTGCGAAAGTCTCCCTCAAGTCGTCCAGGTGTTGTTTCGAGGTCCCACTTTTAACTAACAAGTCGTCCACATAGATCTCCATGTTTCTCCCTATTTGATTTTTGAACATGTGATTGACCAGCCGTTGGTAGGTGGCACCCATTTTCTTAAGCCCAAAAGGCATCACCTTGTAACAATACAAGCCTCGATCAGTGAGGAATGAAGTCTTCTCTTCGTACTCAGGGTTCATACGAATTTGGTTATACCCAGAGTAGGCGTTCATGAAGTTGAGCATACGGTGACCTGCTGTGGAGTCGACAATTAGGTTGATGAGGGGAAGTTGGAAGCTGTCTTTCAGGCAGACTTTGTTAAGGTCTGTGAAGTCGACACACATTCTTCATTTGCCGTTCAAATTCTTTACAAGCACTACATTGGACAACCTTTTGGGTAGTGGGCTTCTCGAATGAATCCAGCGGTCAGCAGGCGGTCCACTTCCTCAACTATGGTGACACTATTTTCTGCATAACGCCTCAGTGCTTCTGCCTCACTCCTTTGGCCTTTGGGTCTATGCTAAGGCTATGTTGTATGATTTCGGGGGCTATTCCGAGCATATCCTCGTAGCTCCAGGCAAATACGTCCTGGTGCTCGACGAGTATTTGTTGCATGGTGCCCCGGGCTTCAAATTTCATTTCGCTGCCAATCTTCGCCATGGTTTCTGGTTGATCTAGGTGGAATGGGACAAGCTCCAATGGCTTGTTTGGTTTCGCTTTTCTGAGCCTCTGCTCATCTCGAACCTTGCTTTTGGCCTACATACAGTCAGGAGGTAGTGGCAAGGTACAGTCATCCACCGTTGGGCACACCTTCCTTACCCCGCCACTCGTAGGCATCTGTTCGAGATTGTGTGCCCATCTTTCTTTCGTGGCACCGTTTTCAACCCCAAGAACTCGGTTCTTTTGCTGGTCAACTTTCATGTCACCGACACTATTGGTAAGTTTCTGAGTTGTCTGGAACGGCTTGCCGCAGGTGTACGAAGTACACGTAACAAACGATACCACTGTTAACGTCGTGTTTTGCACGCCTTTGAGTCAAGTTCCGAAAACTTAGGTCTTAAGAACTTGGGCCTGCAAAAAATAGGAAAAAATGCAACTAAGAGAGGGTGGCCTTAGAGCCGAGGAGTCTCCGATGCCAAAATTAGTAAATTTTCTTGGAAATTTGTAAATAAGTAAGAAAGTCTAGGGATCAGAGAGAGTTTCTCGTACCCAGGACTTACTATTTATACTATCAATGTGGCGTGTAGCTCGATAGTGGTACCATTAATGCGGTTTGGTTCCCTGACCTTGCTCTTATCTGTTGTGAACTGTTGATAGCCCCATGTTAGGGGATCAATGGTTCTCTGTATTTCCCGTTATGTTTTGTACAAGTTCTCAGATCCAGAACGTGCGATGTCAGGCTAGTTTGTCCCGTCAATCATTTGATCCCTTTCCCTGACAGGCACTTTGCTTCATGGGTGGTTTTGGGATCTTGTGGCCAGGTATTGGGCCGAAGCCCAGTGAGATTTGTGAAATGGGGAAAATCCCCTTACACAACTATTGGACTATTAATAAACAAGACAAAATGGCAACGGAATAGTAAAATGTATTAGTAAAAAATTAATGGCAATGAAGGTAATTATACTTAGGCCACGCCCAATCAACCCTTGCTTCTATTTTGTATGGATTTTGAGATTTATTCTCACGTAATAACGTGTCCATGAAATAAATTTAGGCTCATATTGTTGCCTAGCCGGATGTGGGATAGTTTTGCAAGATAAAAAAATTTCATCTACGGTCTTTAATTATTATTACTTATTTTTTTATGTGATATCTAATAATTAAGTAATAATTAATAAATAAATCTTTAATTATTTAATATCAAAGATGATAAAATAATATTAAAATAATGTTAGTATATAGTCTCTCTTTCACATTTATTTTGATAAGGAAAATTTTACTCTTCATTCTCACACTATACATTACATATAATTTTTTAATTTTTTTTTCTTTTTAAATATATGGTACACGGATGATGAATAAAATAATTTAATTAATTTAAGAAGAATAAACAAAATTAAAAATAATAAAAATAATTATTATGTATGGTATGTAAAAATAATAAATAGTATTTAACAAATTCGTACTTATTGGGCTCTCTCTCCCACCCACAACTCTTCAAATTCCCTCACACTCTCGCCCACGCACGCGCACACTCTCCCTCTCTCTCGGCTCCTCGAAAAACAGAACATGGTAGACTTCGCTCGCGTGCAAAAAGAGCTTCAAGAATGCAGCAGAGACATAGAGGCATCTGGCATCACAGTCAGCCCTAAATCCGACAATCTCGCCCGCCTCATCGGATCCATCCCTGGCCCCATCGGTACGCCCTACGAAGGCGGCACCTTCCAAATCGATATCTCACTCCCAGGTTTCCATATTGCTCCTTCTTGCCTTTCTCTCTCTTTGTTTTTTCTTCTCTCTCCAATTGTAACATTTACTGTATTTCATCTTGGCTTTTCTTTGTTGAAGTTGGGAGTTTAATTTCTCGTGCAAGCAAGATTTTCTGGTTGAGTTAGCTTTGAGGATTTGGGGGTTAAAGTGATTGAATTGTGTAGTTAGTGTGTGACTGTGTGGTATGGAAGTCTTTCAGGTGTAAATTTGTCAGATATATTTCTTGTATTTGTTCCTTCAATATGTGGGTGTTTGGATGTGTGTCCAACTCTTTAATGTGCAAATTTGTCGAATGCTTGCTGGGTATTCGTTGTTTCAACGTGTTTATTTGTGGTTGTTTTAGTAAGTAAAGTTTAGGGAAGAAAATCGTATGGTGAAAATTTACGTTGTATCTACCGTGGCTTTCTTTTTGCAGATGGGTACCCTTTTGCGCCTCCCAAGATGCGGTTTGCAACCAAAGTTTGGTAGGATTTTTTTTCCTTGATAAGTGGTACGAAAATATTAATTTCGATTCGTATTAGTTTTTTCTTATGAGCCTGCTACTCTGCCGCCTGCTTTTGACCTCTCAGTGCAAATTGCACTTATTTTAAATATTTATTAAACCTATTTAAATATTTTTAAAAAATAAAAAAAAATACAAATACACTAATAGTCATTTTCTTAACCATCAAGAAAAAAAAAATTAAATGCATAAGCAGTCAAAATAAAGAAGCAAATTGAGGAGGCATAGTAGTATTATTCTTTTCTTATTCCTAGGCAACAGATGGCATTATTTGCAAATTATGTTAGACATGGTAGTTTGCTACTAATGTACAACAAAAATTTGTCATTTTTACCCTTCAACACACACATAGTGATGTCTAAATATGTGTGTTTAAATAGAAGGACAAACATGATTAATCACATCATGGTGTGTGGTGTGGGGATGATAAGTGGTATTTCTCATGTTACAAAGATGGGTTATGGGTATGTGATTAGGTGAAATGAACCATGCTTTTGGGTAACTGTAAATCCCTATTTAGTTTTGCTCACTGTATCCACTATGAAACACAATGGCCACAAAAAGTAGGAAAGCAAAGCTTTCGATGTTTGAAGCTTTCTTTTGGACTTCACTGTTTAACATGAATACATAGAAATCAAATCGGTTCAAGACATATAGTAAGAAGTCAAATTGCAATATCAGATTTTAATTATAGAATTTTATGTTTTATCCTACATAGAACCTGTAGGTTAAAGCCATTTGTCAAATATTCGATTTAGCATGGATACGAAATACTGGTAATAATATCTGCAAAAGAACGTTCTCCTATGTGTTTTCAACAGAAATTGCTGGAATCAACAGTTAAATATATAAACAAGACTTGGTCTTTTTTTTTTTTTTTTAAGTCCTGTTAGTGGCTGGGAGATTTCTCTTCAAGTATGAAATAAGCTTTTACCATTACATTTTGATAATAAACAAGACAGATGTAAATGCTTTGTATTCAATTGACTAGACATTGTAGTTTTGTGGTCAAATTTCTAGTTAGGTGGGTGTTGGAGTTGAAGACATGATGCAAGGTGATGTTATCTTCTGCAACTTTTCTATTTCCTTTTCCATCGTTTCAGTTAGATATGATGCTTCTAGTTGGTTTCTGATGGGCTTGACATTAAAGTATTGAACTGTATAAACTGACAGACATTTTTCTTGGTGCAACTGGTCACCTAGTGAATTTTTAGATCTTATGATAACTATGAAGTTGAATGATTTTATGGATTTGGATCACAATGGAATATAATTTAAATAAAGTATTCTGAGTTGCTCTACCCGTTTGGTAGTTTTAGCGATGATTCAATGGTGGAAAATTATGTGATGCTCTATCCATGATAAAATGAGAGCATGTGGCCAGTGTTAAAGATTATTGACACTTGAGTGCTTTTTGTGTGTATATTTACCTATTTAAGGCACCCTAATATCAGCAGTCAAAGTGGAGCAATTTGCCTGGACATCTTGAAGGACCAATGGAGCCCAGCATTAACTTTGAAGACAGCCCTTTTGTCTGTACAAGCACTACTCTCAGCACCAGAACCTGACGACCCTCAGGATGCTGTTGTGGCAAAACAGGTCTTTATTTAGTTCAGTGCTTAGATGTGATTATGATAGTATCTTAGAGAGAATAAGGGACTTGCCTTTTGCTGTTAGTCTTGCTTGTTTTCTTCTTGGTTCTGTTAGACTCATCTTATTCAATATTAGTGTCTACATGTGGACACTGCAGTATCTTAGAGAGTATCAAACTTTTGTCGCCACTGCTCGTTACTGGACGGAAACTTTTGCGAAGGCATCATCTCTTGGAGTGGAAGAAAAGGTATAGTGCCCTCTCTCTCTCTCTCTCTCTCTCTCTCTCTCTCTCTCTCCATTGGAAAGGCAGATAGATTTTCGAGTTAAGTCTTTCGTTATCTTTATGAAACGAAAAATATCATCTTGAATATCAGAGTTTTACTTTTTGTGTTGGGCATGTTAATACCTTACTCTTATCCTATATATTTCTTGAATTTTGCATTCGTAACCAATAGTATGTATTAGCAATTTGGTAAACCACTGTGGGCATGGTGCAGGTGCAAAAGCTTGTGGAGATGGGCTTCACTGATGCTCTTGTGAGAAGTGCACTGGAAGCTACTGGTGGTGATGAAAACTTGGCTCTTGAAAAGCTTTGCTCCGGCTAGGGTTTGTACCAGCTGTTAACTTTACCACTCAGAACCTTATGGACCATCCACCATCAGAGGCTGGGAATTATACAAGACTGTTTTCTAATATGTAACTAAATTAGTTTCTCGCGAACCTCCCCCTTTCGGAGGCGACATATCACTTCTTAAGATGTAACTGGATTGGTGTCACCATGATTTTATTGTCAAGCAATTTCTGTCATGAGGGTGAAGTTTGGAGTTGCCAAAAGGCCAAAACGGTCAATGTAGTTGAATTCTTTAAATTTGAAGAACTCTTTACATTCATAACCTTGTTTTAATCAATTAAAGGCTTGTTGAGAACTTGGATTGAAATTGAATGCTGGCCCTTGCCTTGAGTTAAAAAAGGTTGGTGACTAAATGAGGCTCTTGTAGGTAAGATTGAAGAGCAGAAAAGCGTGCCATTGAAAGCAGATGCCATGCATACCATCAACGGCATAATGTCTTTTAATCTTTTATACGTGCTCTATTGATCGTAATGATTCAACAGCAGAATGTCATACAAAATATCTCTATATCTAATCTTTTAATATATATATATATATTCTTTAATTTGAAGAAATCTGATTCTTTTATGGAGTAAGCACTAAATTAGTTAAGGTGTCAACACAACGTATGACCGAAGCATTGATTTCATTGTAGCCAAGTAAATAGTGTAATGTTGTACCCTTGTTGGGTCATTGAGAGCCGCCCATATGCCATCTCGCCAGCAACGCTTATTGTGAAACCAACAACTTTGAAAGTTTCGGCTCTAGTACCAGTATAAGTGTTTAGTCTATAAAGAAATTTTATAAAATGAAGTTTATAAATTGATGTGATCTAATTAAAGGGTGCGTCAAATTATAATTTTTTTTTTATTATTGTGAAATAGATTTTACATATAATACTAATATATGTCAATATTTTTTGTAAGATTTATATCTAGGCTAAAAATTCTTTGGAGAATTAGTTTGTTTGTATGCCAAAATTAGCGATCTTTGAATCAAAGTAAAAGCCCTTGTAAAGTGGGTTGGGCACTATAGCTAACTATACAACGACAGAACAAAAAAAAAAAAAAACAAACAAACAAACAAACTTTGCCGACAAACTCTCGTAGCCACATGCATGGAGCAGAAAAACCAAAAACGAAACAAGTGTTTTTAAGAACCACATTTGGAAGTGAAGTGTCAGATGGAGAGTGGTTATTACTTGTGTGGATAGCACACCACTCAACTCAACACTAGTCCAATGTCCGAGGTTGTTTTGTGTAATAGTGATAGGCA
This sequence comes from Pterocarya stenoptera, assembly GCA_003123785.1. Taxonomy (NCBI): domain Eukaryota; kingdom Viridiplantae; phylum Streptophyta; class Magnoliopsida; order Fagales; family Juglandaceae; genus Pterocarya; species Pterocarya stenoptera. The sequence goes on from QEOT01002648.1 coordinate 339,685, forward strand.
AGGGAAATCGATCGAAAAATTTGACGGTGGGAATTATGGGAAAATGCTGCTCACACTCTGATGATGAAGTGCTGATAGGACTGGTCTTGGCTTTGTTCTTGGCGATGGCTTTCTTTCTCATCTGTCAGCCTCCTCCAAGGAGAGTCACTCTCTACCATTGCTCGTAATTTTTATATATATAAAAATGCAGTAGTCCAGCTTGTTTAAATGATGCATGCACTATATATATAATAATAGTTTCTTGTATTTATTGCGTACATTTGAGACTAATTGCTTGCAGTCAATAAAATGCAAGATGCTTAATTAATTGATCACTACTTTGTATTTCCACATTTGGAGTATATATTAATGCGTACGTGCGTATGGTACGTGCTTAATTTCTTTTTCTTTAATTTCCCTTCCGGACCATACTCTTACGAATTTTCTAGGTTGGATTTAATGTCGAATTTTCTGCGTACATAATAATTGTCTGTAATTATAAAAAACGATGATATATACAAATATATAGATCCAAACGATCCGTTATCAGTACCGCTAAGCATGCAGATCTATTATTCAATTTTTCTAGCTGCAGGATGCTTAATTAATTATATATCTATGTTAGCCATTGAAGAAAGAGCTTACTCGATCGACTTATATATCGAGTATTAAGGTGGATATGCGAAAATCCACCTTAATTGTGAGCTAGCTACGTACGGACAACCTGATCCACTAGAACCAGTCATTCTTGACCCCAATTATTTGTATGTATGTATGTATCTTAGTATTTTTTTTTTTTCTAATTAGCAAGTAAATTTCATTAGAAAATGAAAAGATGATACATGAGGAGGGGGTGAGGTTTCCCAACAAACACCGCAGTACAATAACTACAGCGCAAAAGTGATAGAAAAAAAGAAAATAAAACGGTTTTTGAAACCAATTTCTTGATTCTCATCCATGCCCTACAAAGAGGGCACCATCTTAAAAAATGGTTTTTAACTAAGTCACTGCTGGAAGCGGTGTAAGTTGTGGGTACACTACAGTTTGTTATCTTGGGATATTTTTTGGAGAGATCCATAGTCTTTTTTCAAGATCATTGGTTAGAGAAAGTGATAATATAGTAGAAAATCGACATCAAATGTACTGATTTGTGACGGATCATCTGTCTTCTAGCGCCTTTGTGGTGGCGCATGGAGGCCATACGCTGATAGTTGGGAGGTGAGGTGGGGCAGATTTGAAAGATCGTGAGGTGGAGAATCAGCCAGTACGACGCATGTAGCCGATGGAGTCATTGGGGGGTGGCAACGCATGGAGACCAAGCAGGAAGCAAGCCGCACGTGAGGGTCACGCGCCAAGATTTATAGCACGGTTCCGCGTCATCCTAGTAGATTGGCAGCAGTAGGATTGCATGTTGGGGCGCAAGTCAACTGATGGTGGCCCAAGTGCAGTAGATCTAACGAAAATAAAATCGATGGAGAAGATGAGAGGAAAAAAACACTACCATGGAAGCCTATTCACACAGTGGTAGTGGAAAGGAAATGGAGATGGAGAGGAGGGTGGAAAGCATATAAACACAACTCTCACCCTACTCTCTGGCGGAGGCACTCGGAGTGATTTGGACCTTCTAGAGAGAAGGAAGAGCTTCTCTTTCTAGAGAGAGCAAAGCCATGACAGGCAATATTGATCATCAATTAATGACTCAACCAAAGAAGTTAATGCAACAATTTAATTAACTAAACCTTCATATACAATAACAACAAATTAAGCAGTTTCTGTATAAAACTATAGTTATGTCCCTAGAGCTAGACGAATGCCACGCTCTGCAAGAGACAAGAATATGTAACAGACCCTGCTAACTTGGATTTGACCTAAGTCAACTGGTGGAACTAGAGAAGTACTTCCATGATGGGCAAGCTAATAGGCACATGTTATGTAGTTGTTTAGTATTTTAGCATGTGTTCATAGATGGGCCAGAAGTGTATTCCTTGGGTCGTTTAGTGTTACAGTCTGCTTCACGTCGTTGTAATCCTCAACATCGTAGGTTCATTAGACTGGAAGGTCATCAGCTCCTTTGGAATGATTACTTTGTTGAGCCACCAATATCTCCACCCAATGTTTTTAGGAGGAGGTTCCGAATGGATCTTGATCTATTAGTATGCATCCATTATGCAATTGAAGCTCATAATGATTACTTTTTCAAAAAAAGAGACGCCAATGAAGGCTCAGATTGTCTTCCCTTCAGAAGATGATTGTAGCAATTAAGACACTCTCATATGGGGTAACGAAAGATCTTATGGATGAGAAAAGTACGGCACAATCACTAGACCATCAATTTAACAAAACCTAAAATAAAAAATTCATACAATAAACATACAACACAATCAATGACAGCCACTAAAATTAGCAAAATCACAACCAACAGGAGAAAAAATCAGCACAAAATGAAGTAAGATAAAAGAGAAATGAAGAGATTTTTAGATAGAGAGCCTCAAAGAGGCACTCTAGAGAAAAATCGAAGATCCTTTCCCAGGATCGTAGGGACACCTTCAATGTTGATTCTTGATGCTGACTGATTGTCCTAGCTGTCATTTGGTTCTTGAGCCATGTCGAGAGAGTTGAAATCGCAAAATGGAGAAGAAAACAAGCAATAAAACAGAAAAAGGGAGAGAGAGAAAAGGAGAGAAAGGGAGTGTCAGGCCAAGCACTAGAAGAGAAAGGGAGAGAAAATGAGAGAAAAGAAGAGAAATGAGTAAAAAGAGAAAGCTAGAATACTGTCATTGCCATTCAAGAGGGAAAAAGGGTTCAGAAGATTATTATGCACTAAAATACATATTTGATCTGTGAATAGTGTCACGCCAAATATGGGGACAACTATCCTATGTCACATAAACGCAGGGGCGCTTTTGGTGTAGAACCTTAGTCCTCTTCTCCTTCATTATTAACAAGTTTACTGGTCAACGACAGGGGTACCATGAAAGGTTTCCTCCCCTTATGCTAGTCGTCTGCTTCTTCTGCATCATGTGTGTCCTTCAAAAATTTCAAACTCTTTGAAAATTCTATCATCTCCTTGAGTGAGGTGTGAGGTGTGAGTAGTGTGAAGAAAAGATAAGAAAACAAAGTCCTCACCCTGGAATCCTTCTTACTTGGTGTCGTGGCCCTTCCTTGAATGTAGAGAATAATGATTTCTTGTTTTTTTGGAAAGAAAGTGTGAGAAAGAGAATAAATCTCCAAGTAGTCATGTAAGAAAGTGTGGAAAGGATGAGAGCATGTGAAATTCAAAAATGGGAAAAAGAGAAAAGCTCTTGGGTGTGTGGCTCCTCCCCCTTTATATACAACTCTCCACAAAATCTCATTGGTTGCTAGTGATCCATTGGATGAAGGGCAAATGGCGTGTACCTTCTCCTCTTCGCCGAATGTCCCTTCATCTTCTAAAAAGTGATGCTTGCATGTGTGAGACATGGCATAGGCGTGTGTATGCCTCTTTTCCATCCACTCCCTTTCAAATTCTCATGATGATCTTTCATCTTCTAGTGCTCCTACCCTAGGTGACCTTTTCAAATACCTAAGGCTCTCCTTTATAACCCTAATGTGACATGTAGCGTATAAGTGTATGTCCTTGAGTTTAGTGACCGAAAGTCTAGGGTTAGGATAGTCATTTTATGCACAAGTCATTTCATCTTCCTTCTAGAAACACTCATCTTCTAATGCATGGTTGACAAGTTGCAAAATGTCAAAAAATGCACTTGAGTGGGCGTATGGGTGAGGGAATCTAAAAATCCCTTTTATCCCTTGGGCGTCCCTATGCAAATCTCTTGAAAAGATCTCGTTTATGTCTTCCCTAGGTGCCACTTCTCATGAAAATCCTATTGGAACTCAAACAATTGCCAAATGGCATTGGATGTGTGTGTTGGTGAGTTGGCCGAGTGGCCTTTGGCCTTTCTCTAGGACATCACATCATTCTTTCTTCTAGAAGCTTCTTGAATGAAAGACAAGTGGCAAACCAAAGGGCTTGTCACTAGGGTTGGCGTGCATGCCTCCTTTGGCTTCCCAAACACTCTTCTCTCTCTCCCCTTAGCCCACTAACATGCCCAGATTCATAGACCTTACATGCATGATAAATAGCACAAGACTCATGGCTTAGGCGTGTCCCTATGGCTCTTCTAGGGTTTTTGGGCTCAAGCCCACTTCGTTGGCCAAATTCTAAGGGTTTGAGTGACCCTTTCTCTTGGGCTTTGGATGCTAAACTACAAGTCTAAGGCCTTTATCCAACTAGACCTAATTTCATGGCCCTAAAATAACATTAAGGCAATGAAAAATAAATACGGATGAAATCTAACTAGGTTCAAGTTATTCTCAGATCGCACAATATGGCCTTCAGATTCATTATCTTTTTCTTTTCTTTTTTCATAAGCTCACTCCAGACATCTCTTATGGAGCATGGGCCTCTGTGTACGACACATGCCGCCCTCTGAGCACCTTTGTGTTATCTTGAAGAGCTCTAATGTCTTCATCAAGCATGTCCTTGCTCGATGCTCACCTGGCACGAGGCGAACAGTCCTTCATTGCCCAATGTTGAATCGTGTCTACGAGGTTTTCTATATAGTGCTACTCACTTTTTGTAACAGCCCACCAAAAATTGAACGAAAAAATTTCTTTAGACCTTAGGAACTTCATAAAAACCCAGAAAGTTTTCATGAATCAACTCAATCGCATAGTTTTTAATATATTAGCATAGTAAGTGTTAAAACTCACTGTGGTACCAGCAGTGCAATTTTATTTATTTGAGATACCTATAAGTGTCATAATGAGATGCGGTCTGTGCCATTAGACTTAGAGGAATATTTAGGATTTTATGGTGCAATAAAACCACTTTCAATTTCTGGACGAAAACCTTGTTCGAAAAGGCATTTTGATTATTTTGAGGCATTTCGAAGTTGAATTTTGATAAACGATTTGCACTTTGAGATTAGTATAAATATTTAGGATTTTACAGTGTAAAGTTTATTTTTCACTTTTTCTGAGTGAATAATATCCTCGATAGTAGCACCTAGAACAATATTTTTAGAATCACAGTGTGGAATGCCCAAATTAGGTTAGAAAATTTTTATTTAGATATGTGGCAAGATCTTAGCCACACTTGGTGAATAGTAATGGACACTTGGCTCCGAAAAGAACCATGAGATGAAAATGTGAAGAAAATCAAGTTTTGTGATCATGCCACTTAAGCAAAATACTATTTCATCCAACCATCATTTTGTGTCAACCCAAAGAAGGTTTCAACCATAGTGAAACCCCAAATACTTGGAATCCAATTGAAATCCTAAATGTTTGGTTGAAACCAAAAGCCTAAATGGTTTCCCCAAATCCCAAATGGACCCGATTTTAGCTTAATATTTAATCACTTAATCAAATCACTTCTACATGCTATTAACCACTCATATTTATGTTATGATATCATTACTTATTCTTTTAAACCTTGAAAATTTTATTTGGCTATGAAAAATTAAATTTGGACTTGATAGCAACCCAAACCCCAACCACACCCTATTGAAACCCTAAATGGGCGCCCATTAAGGCCCATGAAATTGAGCCACCTAAGCAAGGCTCTTGGAGGAAGTTTCTCCCCTACCATTGTAGTCCAGACATTGCCCAAATTAGACCCAAATAGTACATGATGTGAAAGCCAAAGGCCACCTCACTCATCCCTCTCACATGGTAGCTTGAGGGAGAAAACCATGGGTTGGTTTTGCCCCTTGTTTTGGCTGACACACCCATCCTTCTAAGTATCACTCACAGCCCTCCTATCACCCTTCAAATGTGTAAAAAGTGACCAAGTCTATTCCCTCTTCATTTCATCACTTTTCAACTCTTTTCTTAGAGAGAAAACTAGAGAGACTCTCAGGCTGATTTTCTGGCTCACTTTGTTTAACCTTTCTAAAGTAGTTTTAAGGATTTTCTCACAGAGTCTCCTTCACAAAATTTGTTCCTCTTTAAGTCTATTTTTTGTGGATATGTTGATTTCCATAGTCATTTGATCGGTCACAGGTTGGTTTAAGCATGAAACAGTCAGTCTGGGCGATAAACTGGATAGTGTATGATATTTTGATAATTTTGACCAAGTTATTGGCAAGCTCTTGGTCTGATTTTTTTGTGGAGTATATTTAACATGATTATATGAAAAAATTTTGATGATGATTTCTTGCATGTTATAAGTTTTTTATGAAAGTTTTACTTAGATAAAAAAAAAAAAAAAAAAAAAAAAAAAAAAAAAAAAAAAAAAAAA